>PVIA01008572.1:53446-70399 GCA_004024845.1 Tonatia bakeri | reverse complement strand
ACTCGAGGCCGCGTAGCTCCACGGAAAGGGGAAGGAAGGGTTTTCTGACAGTGGGCGAGACCATCACTCCCCAGCACCAGAGGGAGAGTGTGAGAAAAGTTCTGGTTCTTACTCCCTGGTGTGGGGACAGCGGCCCAGCCAGGGTGGTGGCTGCTGTGGTTGTCAGAGCCCAAGGGGCGCTCCACTGAGAACTGCAAGGTGAGCCCTGGCTGCTGTGGCTCAGTGGATGGAGCGCTGGGCTGCAAAGCAAAGCATCGCCGGTTCGATTCCCAGTCAGGGCACATGCCTGAGTTGTTGGTCAGGTCCCCAGTGCGGCGGGGGTGCAAGAGACAACAACACATTGATGTTTCTCTCCCTCTCTTTCTCCTTCCCTTCCCCTTTCCCTAAAAATAAACAAATAAAATCTTGGAAAAAGAAAAAAGACTTGCAAGGTGAGACAGGCAGAGGTGGGGGTGGGTCCTGCACGTCTCATCTGCTTCAGAGACACTGAGTGTTCTGACACCTGCGTAACTCCCGACGGTCACTTTCTAGCCCCGCCCCCTCCACTGCTGCACTCCAGGCAGACTCCTTGTCTTTCAGTCCCTCTAGCCTGCTGCCTCCCTCCAGGCCTGTGTACGTACTGTTCCCTCTGCTTGGAACGCCCTTCCTGCACCTTTCAGCCAGGCTAACTCCTACTCACCTGTGCATTGTCAGCCGAAAGCCCACTGCCTCCAGGAGGCCCTCCTGAGATTCCCCCCAACACATCACTTCAGCCTCTCCTTCCACTGTTCTCTGGCACCTGGCTCTTCCCCTGTACATTTGGTCTGTACTCAGAGAGTGCCTACTGTGCACAGGACGGGACACAGTAGGGCAGCAGTGAGCTTATGTTCTAGTGGAAGAAATAACAATCTCCACTAAAAATACAGAATGGAATGCTGGGAAGGCCCTCCAACCGCCATCACACAGGCCGGAGAACCCAATAGCACAGGGGCCAGCGACCTGGTGGGTGGTCAGGAAGGGGTCTGAGGCTGTGCTGTGAAGAGGGAGCTGTTCAGACCCTCGGGGGGGGCGTGTCCCAGGCAGGAGGGGCACAAGGACCAGGGCTAGGGATTGGAAGGGTGAGGAGGCCCGTGGGCCCTTCCCACCTGCTTCTGTTGTTGCTTGGCTGTCTGTCTGTCTGTCTGTCTGTCTGACTGTCTCCCCCACGGGGCAGTTCCCTCCGGTCCCTGCTGCCCTGTCCCAGCCAGTGTGGCTGCCCTGGGTGGCCAGCCCGCCACTTGTATATGGAAGCCCCCCACCCGCACTGGCCTTTGCCAAGAGTTCCTCCCATTCCCCTTCCTGTCCCTACCCTGCCACACAGACAGTCCCTTGGGGGAGGGAGAAGGAAGCCACTGGCTGTGGTCAGGTGCTGTCAGCAGCAGCTGCAGGAGGACCCGGGTGAGGCCTGCAGACCCCCCAAATGTGTGTCCCCCCAACTACAGGCCCCGAGAGGCAGCCCCGGGTAAGTGGGCACAAAGGCACCAGTGAGTGGTGAGCAGGAGGGCACCCTGGCTGAGGGGCTGAGAGGACAGGTCCCCGAGTGGCTGAGCTGTGTCCCCACAAAAGTCCCATGTCTAAGTCCCAGCCCCCAGCGCCTCTGAACGTGACCGTGTCGGCAGGCAGAGCCCTCACAGAGGTGAGGAGGTCGCCAGGGCGGGTCCTCCATGTGACGGGGGTCCTTGTGAGAGGCGAGCAGGACACAGACACACACGAGGACAGCCATGTGAGGACACAGGACGGGGACAAGCGTCTGCATGCCCAGGAGAGAGGCCTCGGGAGGAACCGGCCCTGTGACGCCTGGATCTGGGACTCCTGCCTCCAGGACAGGACGGTGTCTGTGACTCAAGCGGCCGTCTGGGGGACGCTGTTACAGCAGCCCCAGCAAAGCCACACATTTCCCTGTAAGGGAGAGACAGACACGAAATGCAATGCTCCCAGGAAGATGGGACAGCCGAGGGGAAACATTCCCTGGCCTGAACCTGCAGGGACAGAACAGATGGTCCCGCTCTCCTTCCAGAAGAGTGGGCCAGCGCTTTCTGGGCTCTGGGGACAGAGTTGTCACAAAAGCATGGATTTGTGGGGTCCCTTCTCTGCGCGTCAGCACCAGCCTCCATGAGGGGACCCCTGACCCCAGGTGGTACTTCAGGAGCCGAGTGCTGGGACGGAGTAACTGCCAGTCACATGAAAGGGCAACAGAGCTGTACCCCGCCGGCCCCACCTCAGGCTCTGCCACTTCCCTAGATGTGGCCTCCTGGAGCTCCCCTGTTGTCTGCAAAGATTTTCTCATGACCCTTCTGGCAGAGCTGCTCCGGCCCCTGAGAAAGAGCTGTGGCCCACGCACCCACATCCGGGGTGGCTGGAGACCAGGGGATGACGCCGCTGCCCCGAGGGGTCTGGCAAACACAGACCCTTCCCACTCAGCTGGCCCTCGAGGGCCATCACTCAGTCTCGGTGACACAGGGGAGCCGCTCCACTGTGCCTTTCGTCCTTCGGTCCCCAGTTGGCATAAATTCTGCTGGGTACTCAGAGAAGGGAATAGTAAGGCCTGCCAGAGTGACAGCATCATTCCCAGACGTCTGGGGCACGCGTGGGAAATGCCTGTGGTGTCTGGCTCCAGGAGGACCATCTGGGTGCCTGGGCCCGTGGCAAATCGCCTGTGGAATGCGGCTGTGACTCACTGGGGACCCTGTGACCGGGCCAGGCTCCCCCATCCACTCCCTGATGGCCCCTCACTAAGATGTGCGGGATGTGGGATGCTGAGTGCCCCATCCATGTGAGCTTCCTGGAGGCGGTGTCCCTGCTCCCGGGAAAGAGCAGGCTGGGAGACACCCCACTACGGACAGTGACCAGGGCAGCGTGCGTGCCGGACGGCACTGGGGATGGGCTCAGTCTCCTTTTGTAAGGTCCTCGTGGCCATCGACGGACACCAAGTCCGAGGGGCACCTGCTTGGTTCCGCGCTGGAGGGATGGAGGGAGCAGGTGAAGGCGTGTGCTGCCCACGACTCAGGCAGACACTGCAGCTTTCAGAAAGAGCCAGCACTCGTCAGCTGCGCATCAGTGGGCGCAGCGGTGGTGCAGAGGGACTCCCAGGCCTTGGGACAGAATGGAGAGCCCAGAAATAACCCTCGTGTATACGGTCAAGTGGCCTTTGGCAAGGGGGTCTGGACCGTTCAGCGGGTAAAGGGCGATCTTGTCAGCAAATGGACTGAAGACCCAGACATCCACATGCAAATGGGGGACCCCGGGCCCTGACCTCACCTGCGTGTGAAAATCCGCTCCGAAGGGACCCAACAACTTACACATCAGACCCGAAACTATAAAACGCCAACAAGAAAACAGGGAAAAGCATCACACTGCAGGATGTGGAGACAATTCCTTGAGCACGGCAGCAAGACACAGGCCGAAGAAGCAAAACCACGCCAAGTGGGATGGCATCGAACTTAGAGCTTCCGTGAGTCGGGGGGGCCAGCGGCAGGGAGCAGGGCCACCCGCACGGAGAGCAAGTGCCTGCAGCCCACTTCTGCGACACACGGCGGGGTCGACATGCAGATTATATCCCCAAAACTCCTGCAACTCAGCAGCGAAAATCCGAAGAGTCGGATTAAACAGCGGGCAAAAGCCTTGAGTAGGCATCTCTCCCAAGAAGATGTTCAAACGGCCAACACGCAGACGAAAGACGCTCGACGTCGGTAATCGTCAGGGCAACGCAAATCAAAGCCGCACGAGGGATCGCCCCCCACGCACGCCACGGCTGCGGCAAAAAGACCGGAAAACGGCGGTGTTGGCGAGGACGTGGGGCGGCTGGAACCTTGGGCGCCGCTGGTGGGACGGTAACGTGGCACAGCCGCTGGGGAAGGCGGTATGGAGGCCGCTCAAAATATTAGACGGAGAGCCACTGTGCCGGCCAGTGATCCCACGGGTGGGTATGTGTCCGAAACACTGGTCGCAGAGTCCTGAGGAGAGGTCTGCACGCCCGAGGTCATGGCATCATCCTTCACGGGGGCCAGGAAGTGGACGCGGGTGAATGGATGACCACCACGCGGCCCACCCACCCATGGACTGTCGCTCAGCCTTAACACGGTGGGGGGGCATTCTGATCCCTGCTCAGCGTGGGTGGACCTGGAGGACACTGTGCTGAGTGACTGAGCCCGACGCCAGGGGACCAATCCCGCACGACCCCACTCACGGGTGGACCTGAAGTGGAGGGACTGTGGAAACGAAGAGGAGGAGGGCAGCACTGGAGCTGGGGGTGGGTGGGGGTAGGGGAAGAGGGGCTGTTCTTGGGGGACAGAGTGTCAGTTTTGCAAGGGGCAAGTGTCCCAGAGACCCCTGCGCCAGGGCGTGTATGCAGCTCGCAGGAGCCCTGCACACTGCAGACGGTCCAGACGGTCCAGGTGAGGTTACGTGCTTTGTACCCCGACAAAAAGGGGCGAGCTCTAGGCTCTTCGGAGGGAGGATCACAGTTTGTTGGAAAGGGTGGTGCATGGGGGTGGGGACAGGGAGCAGAGCTGGTGGGGGGGTGGGGAGTGAGGGGCGTGCTGGGTCGAAATCCGAGGCAGCGTGTGGACAAGGGCAGAGCCCGGCACAGGCCGTGCCCGGGCTTGGCAAGTCCTAGGCTGGGGGCAGATGAGGTTTGAGTGACCCGGGAAGACAGAGGCGGGCAGGAGCAGCCACGGGGGTGAGAGGCGTGGCTAGCAGGGAGAGGGCAAGCTCGGCGACCAGGACACGTGCTGGGCTGGGAGAAAGCAAGGGTGTCGGGTTGGACGCGAGCCCCCCGGAGCACCTGTATGTGCCGGGCTAGGTGCACAGGTGGCTAGTGAGCCTGCAGGTACAGATGGCATGGCTCAGGGGACGGGGGACAAGGCCAGGTAGGGACCAGGGCTCGTCGCCATGGCCCTGCCGTCTCAAAAGCATCTTCGGTTCCTTCGTCAGTGGCAGGGCAGCCGGGAGCTGCTGCAAATGTCCCGTCGGAGTTTGCTGGGAGTCTGCAGGTGGGCTTCCACGGCGAGGGGCCACGGGGGCTCGGGTGCCCGGCACGGGGAGGGCTCCGCTCCGGGGTGGCCCGGAGCCTCGGAGGCCTGTGCTCCGTGTCCCTGCATCGACGCAAACCGGTTTACAGACTGCCAAGTGCAAATGGACTTGTCACTTGGTCAACAGCCGTTCCCCATTTTCTAAAAAATGGATTGCTTTCTGTTGAAAGGCACACGGTCCTTACTTGGCAGCCCCTTCAGGTAACTCTGGTTAGAAAGGACCGAAGCGCAGGACGGGACTGGACGGGGGCTGCCTCTGAGCTCGGCCCCCATGGGGCTCAGGCAGACTCACTCCTGAAAGACGTGGCCTGTCCCTGCCCATTACTCACGGGAACTTTCCATTTTGAATTCTTGGGAGCTGGCGAACACCTCTGATTGGTCAACGGACTTGTGAATCGTGCGCAGGAAGTAAAAAGCGGGGGAGGGAGACATGGCTTTATTTATAGAAACTTCATTTTTGCTATTTATCAAAAAATAAACACAGCCCACCTCACCCTAAAAATACGCATCTGAGGACCAACAGTGAGGCCGTGTTTGGCCGGCTGCGTGGAGAAAGGGGCGTTTCCAACCCAGGGACGTTCTCACAGAAGTTTCTAGCATAACCCGGGACCGCACGCCACCAGGCCTCTGTTTCCGGGAACATCTGAAGCATCCCGTCACCTCCTTCCTGACCCCGACCCTGACCCTGGCCAAGAAAAGCCTCCCGCTGCGATTTATCAGCATGAGCTGTGTGACCCTGGCCCGCTTACTCAGCCTCTCTGAACCACAGCTGAAGGAGGGTACTGACAGCGCCCCTCGGGAAGGCTGTGAGGCGCAAACGAGAAAACAGACCCGTGATAAAGCTCTGGAGAGAAGGGGAGGCTCCGTAACCAGTAGCAACAGTCCTAACGCACCGTGGTGGGGGTGTCTGCGGCCAGCTCTAATCCCCTAGTGGAGGGCTGTCACAGACGTGCCGGTAGGTCAGCCTCACGTGGGCCCCCATGGCCAACCTCGCCCAGCAGCACCGAAAGACGGATTGCTGAGTCTGAAGAAGCCAGGCCCGTAGCTCCGTGGTGACTTCTAAAGGCAGGGCAACGGAACCCTGGCTGCAGTGGCTCAGGGGGCTGGGCATCCTCCCACACAGTGAAAGGTCACCGGTTCAATTCCCGGTCGGCACATGCCTGGGTTGTGGGCCAGGTCCCCGGTGGGGGTGGGCGAGAGGCAACCGATCGATGTTTCTCACGCCAATGTTTCTCATCCTCCCTTCCCCTCCCTCTAAAAAATAAATAAATAAAAATTAAAAAAACACAAACCAGAGCGTGTGAGGAGCCCGTGGTTACGAGCCCTGAGGACAGAGGATGCCGCACGGTGCCCCGAGTGTCACTGTCCCCGCTGCTCTCTGCGAGGGGACCTGAGAGCTGCCCCGGGTGTGGTCCCGCTGCGGGGAGGCAGGCCCTGAGCTTGCCGCCTCCTGACCGAGTGACCTCGGTCGTTTCCTCCTCGGTGCGTGGGGAAGGAGCAGCGCCCCCTCACCGGGTTCCGTGCCCGATGAGTGAGGAGACGGCCCGTGCAAAGGGCACACTCACCAGCGTCAGGGGCGTGGTCAGACACGGCGACTCCCTGCCAGCCTGAGTATCCACGGTGACGGCACTTTCGAATCTGTCCTCTTTCTCCACTTAGACCCATTTCTCTCAAGTTTGTTTCTGGACTATTTTTTCTCCTGCCTCAGTGAACTGGATCTTCCCCCATTTTGATGTCGACAGTTTTGAAAGCCCGTTCAGGGCGCACATGGCCTTGGGAGAGCTGCCACCAGCCTGGCTTCCTGACCCTACCCCCTGTACGCCAGCAGACGCTCCCGGTTTCCCAGGGAGGCCGTCGTTCCACCTGTGGCCGGTGATCATTTCACTGCCCTCTTTCACGAGCCATAATTATTGCTTGTCCCACAGAACATTCTAGAACTTTCTAGAACTGGGAACAGAGCTGGTCACGGCCTCCTTGGCATGTCCCCAACATTAATGAGTCCCCTTGTCCCTGTCACCATGCAGTGTGGTGGGCATGTCTCTTGGCTTGAAGTAGATACTTTAATTCTGTTACCAAGGAGTGTGTGTGTGTGTGTGTGTGTGTGTGTGTGTGTGTGTGTTTAAGAGTTCTGAGTGGAGACATTGAGTTCTAGCCAATGCCTTTTCAGCGTCGTGTCACAGAGGTCGCGAGTGCGGTGGTTTGCAGAGAGGCCCCGCTCCCCCTCGCCACCTGTGTCCACACCCTTCCCACCCCAGCCCAAGCTGCTGCGGCCCCTCGAGTTCGGTGCCCGTGGCTTGGTTTGGCCAACAGAACAGGGCACAGTGGCAGGCCTGTGCGCACCCCCCTCCATCCTGGACCCCTGCTCTGCCCGAGAACCAGCCCGGGCGAGGCTGCCTACTGGGAGGGGAGGCCCACCGCCGCCGCTGTCCCAGCCCACCGCGGCTCGTCTGGGACTCCGTGGCCATGACGGAGACTCCGTGGCCATGACGCGGCTCGTCTGGGACTCCAGCGGCCCATCCACGGGCCGCTGGCTGAGGGGGCGGGAGGGAGCACCAGTGGGGCTGCCCCCCCAGCTGACCCACAGCGCGCCGGGCAGTGCGAAATGGTTGCTGTCTGAAGCCGCCACAGTCTGGGGTGTTTGTCACATGGTGACTGGAAACTGTGCCGCGGCTCTTGCCCCTGACCCACTTAACCGAACTGATTCACTCCCGGTGCTCACGGGGAGTCTGCACACAGATGCGCCCCACCCCTCCGCCGTCCTGCCAAGTCACCCGGTCCTAGGCAAGCGTGGCCAGGCCCTCAGGTGGAACCGGCTGCCGGGGCCCTCACACGGTTTAGGGCTCATCCATTAGTGTGTTACTGCGCCCACCCCGACCCCAAGTGGCCCTACAATCGCCTCGGAGTGGGTGGGGGAGGGGCTGAGTGTGGTCTGTGGATTTGCCCACGGGCCCGGGCCCCGGGTGTGCCCCGGTCGGAGGAGCACGAGAGTAAGGTCCCGAGAGGGGTCAGGGGGCTCACACCCAGGACATCAGGTCCCCAGGCACAGGCCGACCAACGAAGCCACAGTTCCATCCCACGGTCGGTCACAGAATCTAAGCCGAATGGAGCCCCCAGGATACTGCAGTCCCGGCGCTTGGCATTGGTGGTTTTAAATGATGTCCCCAAGTTCTCTGAGATCTTCTGTCCTGCAGTGGGGCCGGAGCACCTCCCCTTGTGGAGGCTGGGGTCAGTGGCCGCTTCTGAGTGGGTTAGAAGTGACAGGGGGACCGTGCATGTCAGCCTCCTCCTCACTCTCCCAGGCCCCTGGCTCGGGATGCTGGTTGCCCCGCTGTGGGGACAGCCCCGCCCCACGTGCTCAGGCTGACGCCCTGACCACAGCTAGCCAGGCCGGCCCAGTGAGGCCGGTCCTGAGCCTCCAGCCCACGGGAGACACGGAGAGAACACCATGTACTCATCTAGGCCACTAGGTTCTGGGGTGGTTTGTCACATGGTACAAGACAACCAGGACGTTCTGCACGGTGAGCTCGCCCATCTCAACACTCCCTTGTTCGTCCCCTCGAGGGCCCGGCACAGTCCCCTCACCTCCCACCGACATGGAATTCTTATTTACTGGCACTCGGCTCAGAGCGTAAGCCAACGGTATGCCAGACGCGGACAGAGCAAGCCTGGCCTTCCCAGGCCGATGGTGGCCACGGCAGGCAGGTCCTGGCCACGGCCCACCCACAGGACAGGTCCTGGGGGCTGCGGGGCTCAAGTTCCAATGGCCCCCGCATGGCCTGTCACCCTTCTGCAGCAACTGGGGTGTGCTGAGCTCCATGGGAGTGGGCTGAGCTGGGGACACCCTCGTGCACACAGAGCCATGCCAACTCCACGGGGTCCTCGGGCCGCAAGGAGGCTGTCCTCCAGAGCTGCCTTCCGTGCTCAGAGCAGGGGCAGCTTCCGGCACTGCCCTCTCCTCATTTCTTATTTTATTTTATTTATTTATTTTTAGAGAGGGAAGAGGGAGAGAGAGAGAGAGAGAGAGAGAGAAACATCAATGTACGGTTGCTAGGGGACATGGCCTGCAACCTAGGCATGTGCCCTGACTGGGAATCGAACCTGCGATGCCTGGTTCGCAGCCCGCACTCAATCCACTGAGCTACACCAGCCAGGGTGCCCTCTCCTCATTTCTTAAAGACACGTCCCAGACGTGCCACCTGCATAGGGAAGTCCACAGCTTCATGTGCTTTCTAAACACACACCTGTGCCGGCCCCCAGATGCCCCTTCCTCACCCCAGAGGGACACCATGGTCCGGGTCCCTGTCTCGGCATGCGCTGAGCCCGTCTCCGCGTGTCACGGAAATACAGCCCACACCCCAGCCCCCCTCTTCATCACGGCCGCTGTGATTGTCTCCCCACGTCGGGAGCTGTGGCGGACGGTTCAGCCCCGAGGCTGTGGGACGAGCCATGGCCGGAAGGAGCCACGCACGCGTCCCCCCACCCCGTGCACGTGGGTGTTCCGAGAGCGTCCAGGGCGGGCCCCTGGGGGCCGTGCTGCCAGGAGTGCCCACAGGTCTGTGGGTGAGCAAGTGTGCGATTCCGGTGGAGAATCCGCCCGCAGTGGATTTTCCGGGGCCCTGAGCCCGCCGTGGCCCGGCGATCGCCAAGGCCGCCTGTCGGTTTTCCGGAGTGGAGTGGTTTCACTCCGCACGTCCGGAGGGCCGGGACTGGGAGCCTTTTCACGTCCTTATCGGGGCCCTTCATTCAAAAGCCTTCTAACGACCTGACATGATTTTTGCATTAATGGGAAGCCACCTCTCGGGAGCACGCTGATAAGCGTCCCCCCAGAAGCAGGTGACACGTTCCATTTTCCTCCTCAGCCTGGGGCCCAAACACACAAATGAAAGTTCCAGCTAATTATTGCCAGAAAGGGGGCTTATCAGGACACTCCCCCCCAGGACCCGTTCTGCACAGCTGTGCGCGGCTTTAATCTCCCCCTTCAACAGGTAACCTCCCTCAGGTCCAGTTACAAAAGCCTTCCCCAAGGCAGTCCCCCCGAGGGTTCTCAGTACTCAGAACCTTTCAGAACTGACAATACGGGCCAGGCCTTGCCCAGGACGGGGCTTCCCTGCCCTTTCTCCTGGGGGAAGCCCTTCGCCCAGTTATCAGACTCTCCCAGGCCGCTCCTTGTGGCCGTGAGACAGCCCTCTCTCCATCTCCACTTTCACCCTGGGGCCGGGGGCGGTGGGGGGGGGGCATTAGCCGGGAAGAGCTGCAGAGCTGGCTTCCCCTCCCTTCCGCAGACCTGGGCTGAGTGCTGGCGTGTGCGGGGCGCTGAGGCTGGAGGGACAGAGCCGCGCCATCCTTGACCGCCTGGCGCTTACCTGACGGGGGGCGGGGGGGTGTAAATTAGTGCAGGACACAAAAGCCTCAGACACTGTTGCTGGGGCAGGGAGGGAGCACTTCGGCAGTTTCTTAAACAGATAAACACGATTCTGTCTTCTCACTCAGGATTCCAGTTATTGGCATTTATCGGAAAAATGAAAACCTAGGTCTGCCCTGGCCGGGGCGCTCAGCTGGCTGGAGCATCAGCCCGACACCCCGAGGCTGTGCAGTCCATCCCTGGGGGGGCCCACACAGGAACCAAGGGGGCAAAACTCGGTGGCCAACATGTCCACGTCTCTCTTCTCTCCGATCCACCAATACGAGTAATTTTTTAAACTATGTCCAGTAAAAGCTTTGTTCCTCACAGCTTCCATCACAGCGCCAAGTGGGAAACAAGTGGTCTTTCTAGAAGGATAGACACACGGATGACGGTGCACCCACGCCCCGGGGCACTCGGACTACGGTCCATCCACACCACGGCACATGCTCAGCAATAAACCCTCTCCTGGGTGCAGGAAATGCCAGGCTGAGCACCAGAAGCTGGACTCGGGCCGGTCACCTGGGAGGAGCTTACGTGTGTGACATTAGAAGAGGCAGGGCTGTTCCACGGATGGGGGGATGTGAGGGGAGGCGGGGGACGGGCACGAGGCTGCTTTCTGGGGGTGACAGAAAGTTACGTCTCACTGGGGTGCGGGTGACACAGCTGCACCCACCTGTGTTACAGCCGACGGAGCTGAGCACTGAGGGGCCGGGCGCTCTGCTGGTGCTCACGAAACCTGGTCAGAGTCACGGGGAGAGGAGTGAGGCTGATGGGTGCTCCTGGTGGGTGCAGGGCACCGGGAAGTCTCTGAGCAAAGTCCCGGTGGCTGCCGTCTGGGGCTGGCTGCTGTCTGGGGGTGGCCGGGGGTGTGGCCAGCGGAGCCCAGGTGAGCGCCACCTGCCATGGGCCTGGGCTCACTCCTGGCTTCTCTCTGGCTCTGTCCTTCCTTCATTTTTTCTTTCACTCTGATGTTCAATTATGCTATTTTCTTATATGTTACCCACACACGTAAGTGGACTGTCCTCTTATCTGGGAGATGGGAGGACAAAGCTGAGTGTTATTTATTTTTGTTGTTTTAATACATATTTTATTTATTCATTTTTAGAGAGAGGGAGGAAGAAAGAGAGCAAGAGAAACACCAGTGTGTGGTTGCCTCTCATGCACCCCCTACCAGGGACCTGGCCCATAACCCAGGCATGTGTCATGACTGGGAATCGAACCGGTGGCCTTTCCGTTCAGGCCCGAGCTCAATCCACTGGGCCACAGCAGCCAGGTTAGAAAGCTAGGTGTAGCTAGGTATTATTTTAAAACCAGAGTTCAGCGTAGAGTGTGAAGCAGCCTAGGTGTGCTCTGGGGCCCACCCACACTTTCTGCGAGGGGACAGTGGACCCCTACAGGTTCAACTACCACAGCTGCTCCCTCCCTCGAGAGAGGGATGGCGGTGAGTGCACCGCCCCTCCCAGGGAGCCCGGTGGAGGGCCAGGGCCATGAGCCCGCTGTTCCTCACGCAGGTCCCAGGGCCTCACGCCTCTGAGCAGGCAGGCGGGCCTCGTCCTCTCCCTGGGACACCAGCCTCTCGGGCTTCGCACATTTTCCGCACTGACTGCCCTCTAAGGCTTCAGCAGGAGAGACAGGTGGCACTGGACTGACCTTAAAGGGTGGTGTCCAGGGTAGCCTTCTGAAGGGACTGTCACGGGGGGCCGTCCTCACACACCAGCCTCCTCTCTAGACTAGGGAGGAGGGGAGACAGCACTGGGCTCAGAGTGAACGCATGTGAGTTCTAGCGCCATCTGCCACCACGCCGCTGTGTGACCTCAGGGATAGCACTCAACCTTTCTGAGCCCCAGGTTCCACCTGTTACCTAGAGGCTGGCCCTGGCTTTCTCAAACTGGGGGGTCTCTGAAGGAAAGACAGGATCTTCATCGGCCCCCCACTGGCAGAAAAGCACCTGTTCTGACGGACGTTTATGAAACTCAACGGCAATTCTCTGAAGAGCTCCCTCTGAAATAAAAGCTGGAGAGCCGTGTGCGTCCATGAGTGGTCGGCTGAGGCCGAGACTTAATTCATCGCTCGGCTGAACGCTTCTAAGCGCCCGACCGCTGGCCAGGCGAGAGTCTCACGTTCGTGCTCTTTGTCAGGGATCGCTGAATTTATCGCCGCACGGATGCTGATGTTACAATGTTCGTTAACAAAGAGCCCACGTGTGCTGGTAACTCAGCATATTCAGTCCAGGACGGCTTCACAGATTGATGGCTCCGATCTAAAACCTTCTATGGCCCATTAATACATCTGCAGAACTGCAAACGCCGGCAGTCAGAAGAGAGACAAGTGCACCTCGGCCGGGCGAGTGGGGTGGCCGTCACAGGGCAAGTGACCCCCCACCCCTGGCCACACACACAGCCCCAAGCCAATGGTGACAAAAAGGTCCAGTTAAGGACATCCCACAAAAGCACTGCAGGGCCCTCGAAACTGTCCCGGTCCTCACAGGCCATCAGAACCTGCCAGGGCCCAGGGGCGCCGCAGGAGACGGGCCGCGGAGTGCAGTGTGGGTCCTGGAGGGGGGGCAGGGCAGACAGGACATCAGGTGAAAGCCAAGGAAATGTGCATGGAAGGTGGACTTTAGTTAGTGCCAACGTATCCATGTCGGCTCATGGGTCAAGCCCACGTCCGCCACAGGTGTGCGGAGTTCCGGCAGTGGACACCTGCCGCGGGCCATTGGGGAGCGTTCTGTACAGTCTTCGAAGTAGTCCTGTAGACCCGAGACTGTCTGAAGGGGAAGGTTTATTTGAACGGAAACAGAGTGACAACAATGACTGTCGTCTGGCTGTAACCGGCGGGGAGCACGCCCCGCTCGCCCTCTGGGGTTCCTGGGGGGGTCTTGCAGGAGAGGGCCTGCACTGCCCTCTCGGGCCGCCGCGGAGGCAGACACCCGTAGGAGATGTAGAAAACCCGCCGGCTGAATTCTAACACACGTCATGTGAGGTGAAGAACGCTGCTTGGAGCTGTTTTTTTAATGTGATAACATGGCCCCAAATCCGTCAGAGTGAAGAGAAGCGTCAATTCACTTATTTACAGAGAAATATGATATATCACACAAAATCATTATACAGAGACCACCCACCCACCCACCCGTGCCGCAGGTGGGATCCCCGCAATACCACACCAACGTCCAAGGTGAAGGGGCTCTCACTTCACACCGCGTCTTTCTCGCAGAGCGCACGGATGAGATGCAGCCACGTGTTCCCCTCCCAGAAGCCCTCCAAGAACACTGAGAAAGGGTTTCCTGAGCCCCCGTGGGGGACACTGAGAGAGAAGGGAATCCGAGAGGCAGCGAGCCCCCCTGCAGGCCCGGGGGGGGGAGGGGCGAGGACGGCCAGGGTGGAGGCAATGGTGAGGTGACAGGCACGGGGAGCAGTGGGCAGGTTTGAGAAACACGCAGGAACTTGCATCCCCCGGACCAGGCACAGGGCGGAAGGTGGGGGTGCGGAGAGAATGGGGAGCAACCACAGGGCACAGTGTAGTGACTTCTGCAGGTGTGGCAGCGGGAGGGATCTGGGCTTCCCAACACAGAGGACCCGGCTGGGACTGGAAATGGAACACTCCAGACTGCAGCCTGGACCACCTCCAGAGCATGCACGTCGAAACCGGGAACCCTGGCCCAGGGCCCGTGGGGGCCTCTGCCCCTCTGCCCGGCCCCGTGCCCACACTCCCAGCCTGCTCCAGTCCCCGCCATTGGTGGCCCAGGAAACACAACGCAGTCACCGCTATGGGCGACACCACCTCCGCCCAGCAGCAGGCACCAGCAGCTCCGCCTCCACACAGACGGGGTGTGCAGACTGGGGCACTCCAGTGCCCTGTCGACGCACGAAAGCATCACGGCACACCCCAGGCCATGTGTGGGCACGAGTCGTTCCGGCTGAGAGTGGAGGGGAAGCCCTAACCCTTGGGTGTCAAGGGTGCTGTGTGTGCAGCACGCCCAGCAGCAAACAGGGGTGCGGCCCCCAGCTCTGGCCCGCAGGTGGGGCTGTGACGTCCAGGCCTGGAGCTCCGGTTGTGTTAGGGAGCCCAGAGCCCAGCCCGGGCTCGGGGAAAGGCCCGGAGGGCAGCAGGGTGTCCCCTGGGCTGTGCTCCAGGCCCAGCATCTGCGGTGCACAGGCCCCTGCCAGG
Organism: Tonatia bakeri; assembly: GCA_004024845.1. Lineage (NCBI taxonomy): Eukaryota > Metazoa > Chordata > Mammalia > Chiroptera > Phyllostomidae > Tonatia > Tonatia bakeri. Next base: position 55,780 of record PVIA01008572.1, on the reverse strand, counting down.
ACTCAGTGCTCCCGACCCGTCGCTGGTCTACCTAGTGGCCACGAGAGCACCGTCGAGTGGGGTTCTGAGGGCCAGAGGGCTTTTGGTACTTCATTAAACAGCGGAAACCACCCCGAGTGCCAGTGTGGCGGCTGAAGGCTGTGACTGATGGTGAGGGGGACCCACCTGCCAGGCAGGGGTCTCAAGAGCCCCCTGGCTCCCTGCTCTTGGGCTACAGCAGCAGCAAGTCCCTCTCCCCGGACTGTGGGGGAGCAGCTGGGGAGGCAGCAACTGGATTGGGGAGGACAAGGAGAGTGGGCTCTGGGGGGACCCAGTTCCGGTCCTCGTCTGAGTGTCACTCTGGTCTAAGTGTCAAGGTCTCCCAGCACAGCCGGGCAGGCCCCACCTACCCCTCATGATTGACAGGGCATCCTGGCTGTGCATGTGGGCATGTCACTTGCTCTCTCTGTGCCTTGGCCCCCTCATCTGTCCAAAGGGGCTCATCACACTACCAACCGACCAGAGAGTGTTTGAGGCTAGGACATAGAGGGCTTGCCACAGTGCCACCCACCGGTCCACCCGTCTGCCCGTCTACCCACCCACCCACCATCTGTTCTTCCACTTATCCGCCCATCTGCCAGCTCACCCACCCCTCCCTCCCCAGCCAGCCTGCACCCCATGCCAGGCCCTGGAGCAATAGTCCCTCGAGGGGGGCTGCTGAGATGGACACGGCGAGCAGAGGCCTGGCCTGCTTCGGGCTTGGAGGGGGCGACCACTGAGCGCCCGCGTCAGCGGCCGGGAGGCGAGCAGGAGGTCTGCCAGGAAGGACGCAGCCGCCGCACCCAGGGCTTACTTAGGCAGCATCGGGAACCTGCCACAACGCAGATCACAGCGTAGATCTACTCCAGCCGCAAACCCGTGACAGCGAGGAGGCGGCCACCCTGTCCCTCCAGATCCCGGCACTGTGACCGGCCCGAGGAAGGAGACGCCCCTCCGTCTGCCCAAGTTGAGCAGGACCGGGCATCTCACGGCAGCGGGACGAGACCCCTTGCTCAGGGGGTCCCAGCGTAGCAGAGATCGCGCTCCACGCGTGAGCACAGCAAAGACACCACTGACAGTGCGAAGACACCCTGAAGGGGGCGAGGACACTCTTGCAAACCACAGAACTGGCAAGGTGAATACCCCAATACACAAAGAGCTCCTACAGTCCAACAACAAAAAGACGACCACCCTGGAGAAACGGGCAAAGGAACGAAGTCAGTGCATGAAGAATAGACACGGACGGCCGATGGGCACGTGCAGAGGCTTGAAGCCATGGGTCGCCGGGCAAAGACCAATCCAAACCCCGGCGAGGCACCACCTCGCACCTGCTGGGACGGCAGCAATTAAGTAAAGACACAAAGTAGCAAGCGTGGGTTGGGACACGGAGAAGCCGGAACCCTCGTACCCATGGGAGCCGGGGCCGTGGGAATGTGAAACGGTGCAGCCGAGGCCCCGGTCTGGCAACCGCCGAGAAAGCTGGAGATACCACCCAGCGAGTCCACCTCTGGGTGTGCTGCCAAGGAAACTGAACCCAGGGGCTGGACACCGGTGTGCAGAGGTTCATCGCGGCGCCAGGGACAGCTGCCAAGGCGGGGATTGCTTCCGTGTCCACCGACGGGTGAATGAATAAGCCCTCTGCATACCCTGGAGTATTACTCGGCCCTAACAAGGGATGCAGCCCCGGCCAGGGTGGCTCCGTCGGTGAAGCACCAACCCATAACCAAAGGGCTGAGGGTTTAGTTCTGGGTCAGGGCACATGCCTAGGGTGCAGCCCTCCGTTGGGGTTCGTACAGGAGGCAGCCGAGGGATGTTTCTCTGAGGGATGTTACTCTCTTACCCGATCTCTCTCTCTCAATGTATCCTCAGGTGAGGATTTAAAAACAAACAAACAAAAACAAAAAACAAAACATCAGAAAGGCAACCCCTCCCCTCCCCCCACCCAAACCCGTTTGTCCTGCACGACCCGGACACCTCGGCACCGTCTCTGACGCCCCTCTTACTCTGGGGACCCCATCCAATGCCTTCCAGCACACACACAGACTCTGACCCCTCCCCGACACAGCCATGGGCGCAGCGTCTCACACCTGGACGTGGCCAGAGTCTCGGAGGCAGCTCTTGCCCTCCCCACGCAGCATGCTGTCTGCGGAGCAGCCAGAGGGAGTCAGCCCCAACCCGAGGCTGCTCCCACCGCCCCTGCTCCAGCCCCTCCAGTGGCTCCTGCCTCACCCGGCCCAAGTCCCCACAGTGACCGGAGACCCAGCCCAATCCGGTTGCCCCTCCTGCTCCTTCCCGTCCCCCTTCTCCCCAAACTGT
>PVIA01008572.1:0-53346 GCA_004024845.1 Tonatia bakeri | reverse complement strand
AGCAAATGAGATATTTAATTAGGTATTTTTGATGGTCAAGAAAGCTTCCCAGGGGCCACTCCTTTGCTCTGTCCCTTGCTGTGTCCTAAGGCCCAAGGACCCAGGGTCAGGTACCCAGCTGGCTGTCACTGCTCGTGAAGCAGGCAAACGGAGGATTCAGGAGAACGAGCTCTCCTGTCCCCAACCCAGGGGACAGAGGAGCAGTGAGCTCAGGCTCCGGGTTCTGCCCTGGCCGCTCGTCAGCTGCTTGACTTTGGGTGACTGCTTCACGCCTGTTTCCCCACCCCTAGACGGGGAAAACCGCAGGGCCCATGGCAAGCAGTGCGTGAGGACCGCACACGATGCTGTGGTCTCTCGGACGCGGCTTACTTTGAGTTCTCGTGAGAGGGTCGCTTTGGCCTGGCCCTCCTGGCTGGCTTCTCCAGCCGCCCCTCCCCTCCAGTGCCCTGCTTTCGCCTCTGCCTCTGGCCGGCAGGACCCTCACGCTCCCTCCTGGGCCCTTTAATCTGATGAGCAACACAGGTTTGCTTCCAGACAGAAGCCAACCTGGGCTGTTTGTGAAACAGACATCAGGCCGAGTTTCTCCTCCGATATCCAAAAAAGAAAAAGTGGGGGGTGGGGAGGGGAAAGGGAGAAAGAGTGATGAGGGGAGGGCTTCCCACGCTGGAGCGGGCGGCTCCAGGGGGGGCCCTGCGATAGCGGACACAGGGTCCCAGCCTGGAGACACGGGGGGCTGGCACCCAGCGGGGCCGCTCAGTGACCGGAGCACGGCTGCAGCCCCTGGTCCAGGGCCCGCCTGCTCCCAGGTTTACTTAATAACCTCTGAACTGGGAGGGGGGAATTGTCCAGGAAGCATGGCTTGGGTCATTTATTTTAAAATTATTGGTATAAAAATATCCAGGGTCGTGATTTATGGGCAGGGAGAGGCCCAGGAAGCGAGGGAGTCCCCTCCCCGCTCATCCCAGCCCCATTTATCTCCACCCCCCCAACCCCGTTCCTCTGCTGTTTCCATTATGACTTCGAGTCATAGTAGTTACTTTATATCGCAAACAAATCTCCAGAACAGCACGGAAATATTATGTGTATTAATAGCGCCTGTAAAAACATCCGAAATCCTTCCATCCACCCAGCGGTGCACGCAGCACAGCCGAGGGGTGATCTCTGGGGACTGGGAAACCTCCAGGCACCCCAGCAGTGGCCCCGGCGGGCACGCTGCCCCCTAGCCCGCGGTTGGGCTGCCATCTGCCTGTTTGTGGGTGCCCCCAGTGACCCGGGACCCACAAAGTGCACTCCTCACCCAGGAGGAGCGCGGGGACGTCCTTGCCAAGGGGCGGCTCCCTGTCTCCCACCCCTGTGCGCCCCTCGGTCCTTGGGACGCGGCCTGCCCAGGATGCGACCCTCGCTCCCCACCCGCTGCCGCTCCTGCCCGCCCCCGATACTCACGGGCTGCAGGGTCTTCCTTGGGAGACAGCCCCTCGAGGCCGATGTCGCTCTCCAGCATGGCTGGGCTCACTGCCCGGCTCCGGCGTGCCCAGACGCACGGGGTCCGGGAGAGGGGGTGACTGGTCTTTGGGGGCCCTGAGGGCCCGGGTCCAAGCGCAGCTGGTGAGAGGACAGTCCCCCTCCTCTCTAGACGCAGGACACTAAGCCGCGCGCGCGCTCGCTGGAGCCAAACTTGGTCGCCCTAGCGCACCGCCGCGCCACTCCTCCCCCTCGGCTTTTTGGGCTGGGGGTCCCGGGCCAGCCTCCCGCCCCGGGGGCCTACCTGCGGACGCCGCCCTGGCCCCGCCCCGCCCCGTGCAAATCGACTCCCCCTGCGGTCACCCAGACACCCAGCGAGCGCAGGGGACGCTCGAGACGAACAGCCTCCGCACGACCGCGGTCCGGCCCGCCCCCGCCTTCCCTCCGCGGGCGCGTCTCCACCGGCTCCGGACGGTCTTATCAGTCCCGGCGGTCGGCGGGGCCCGGGCGGCCGTGCGCGGAGCGCCCCTCCGCTAGGCCCCCAGGGAAGGGCGCCCACTGGGGAAGTGGCGGGGGTATCAGCCCAGCCCGTGAGAGGCACAGCGTGGGGCGATGCCGTGGGTGGCCCGTCCAGCTTCAGAGAGCCCGCTCCCGCCCCTCCCCCAGGCGGCGGGACCCTAATACCTCCCTCTCCCAACTTGTCAGGGCTGAGTCGGCTAAGCCCTTGCATGGCAAGGAGATCTAGAGGTCATAGGGCAAGTGCCAGTCTGAACTTGAACCCCAGCCTGGGAAGCTCTTGGAATCTGAGTAAAGAGAGAACTGCCCCCCCCCCTTCAAACCGGAGAAAAATCCTATGAGAGGAGGACTCCAGTTAAGTGAGGCTAAGAAAACTCCGAGGGGGTGTGCAGGCAGGGTCCTCTGACCACAACCTTCCCTGGGCTCTGTGCTGGCGGAGGTGCCACTGCCCAGCCCGGTCTGTGTGCAGAAGGCTGGGTCTGGGCCATTCAGCGTCCGCCCTGGCCACAGAGATGCGGGGGGCACGGAGAGCTGTACAGAAGGCTCCCCTCCTGCCCCGCCGGGTCTGCACAAGCCTCACACCCAGGACACCGCAAATAGATTCAATAAGTGCTGAGCAGCGCTGCCTGCAAGAGCTCTCTAAATTAAGCCACTCCTCAACCACAGCACAGCGGTGGCGGGATGGGGGCAGCCCGCATGACATTTCAAAAGGTCACCTCACACTTTCTGCACCACCAGGAGGAGCCAGGCTGGTGCAGGCAGCCCTCCTGTGCCAGGGACCCCTGAGTCACCTGCCAAGTTAACACCCCAAGCCACCAGCTTTGGCTGGCCCCTGGTGGAGACAGACCCAGCCACCCCGTGGGGACAGGCCACGTCCACACGGAAGGGGTCTATGCCTCGTGGCCGTTGCGGGGGGACCAGCCTGACCCGCCCAGGCCTGCTGGGGCCGGCACCATGGCACTGCTCTGGGCAGAAACTCCTGGTCACAGCAAAACCACAAAGAAATGCCTCCGTTCCAGAATGTGCTTCTCTGCCCCCCCTCTCCCCCACAGTGTGCTGCGTGCAGAGAGGAGACTCGTGCCCTTCCTCCCGAGGGGTCAGGGAGAGAGGCAACCTGCCCTCGCCTCTCGTGCTCTCCCCTTCCAGTCTGGACTAAGAATGGGGGAGGCACCAGGTGGGGCTTCTCAGCCTCTCTTCTCAGCCTCCCAGGAAGCTCACCTGCGAGGGGTCCGCAGAGAAGCCCCCAGCTCCTGCCCCAGCAGGGCGGGGCGGGGCCACGGGACCCAAAGCACTGTTGTGTGGGAACCGAGATCAAAACTCATTTTTCTTGGAAAGGCCAGATAGCCAGAGTGATGCACAGAGACAGCTCCGTTGTGTAAATACACAGAGAAAACTTTAGAATTCTAACCCCTGGAATGATGAACTATAAACCGAAAAGGCTCAGGGGGAGAAAAATGTAAATACGTCCTGGCTATTTTTAACCACTATTGTTTACTTTTTTGGGCCAGAGATGGGCTATTGTACATTTAGCCAGCCTTACAATGCCCATTGTTGAATGCATTATTATTAGCAGAAATATGCTAAATAGCCATTAATAAGTGTTAGTTCATTCCGACGGAAGCCATCTTTCTTCCTTTCAGTTTCTTGGCCCCGACAAGCCCCCAGCTGAGCCCGGGACACACAGAAGTCGTGGACCCAGGCTGTTTGTTTCAGCAGCTGTTTCATGCCATCCAGTTTAAAGAGATATTTTCGTAAATGCCCGAACCAGCTCATTTTTGCAAAGATTGGTTTCAGCTGCTATTTTGGTGAGTGTGGCCGGGTGAGGAGGGTGCCAGGCTGGGGAGAGCTGGGGCTCCCACGTGGCCAGAGCAGGGACAGAACCCTGGCAAGAGACGGAACACCCGGGCCCCCGCCCGTCCTCCAGGGAGCCCCTCGCGGTGGTCAGGAAGAGCCTGAGTGTGCCAGGAAGATGTTTATGTCAAAAGCAGACTGGGGCAAGTGGACTGGCGCAGGGAGGTGGCACGCCTGTCCTCTGCGGTCACAGCCATCATTATAGGACCCAGCAATCATGCCACACAATGCTTATAATCATGGGAAACGGTTCTGCTTGCGGGGGAGGCGGCGAGGCGGCGAGGCGGCAAGTGGGGGAGAGAAGGCAGCTCCTGGCGGTCGCACACGCCGGGGCGGCCCAGGTTTCAAATGGGCTTTTTGGGGCAAGGACACCAGGGCCTCATCAGACGCCAGGTCCTCGTGGAGACCCTGAACGGGACCCTGACTCAGAGACCCCAGCAACAGCCCGAGAGGCACCACGGCGCCCCACCGCTGCTCAGGAGCCAGTCAGAGGCCGGAGCTGACCCAACACGCAGAGCAGTGTCGCCAAGCCACCCCTCCGCAGCCCTGGCAGGACGCCCCCTGCAGAAGCCCAGCCTCTCTGGTCGGCCAGGGGAGAAACCCCACCCCTGCAGGTCGGCCCCGCCCCCTCCTCGCGTCCCTCCCCGGCCCCTCCCCCCACGGGCTTTCTGCCAAGGATTGGTCCGTTCAGACAGTCCCTGCAACCAATCTCGTGCAGCCCCTGGTTTCCGTGTGCTGCTTCTCTCTCCGTCAGCGCTTTTTCTTCCCTGATTTATCACGTGCCCGACGTCCATCCCCACCGCGGCACGTATCGGGGCGTCACTTCTTTCAGGGGCGGCATAACCTTCCGTGGTGTGGCATGGCCACAGGTGTGCACCGATCGAGGAGCATTCGGGATGCTTCCAAGGGGCCCCACCAAGCGCCCTGCAGCGGCCCGAGGGTCCCTGGCAAGGCTGGGCAGAGGGTGCGGTGGCTGTGCCGTGCAGACGCCCAAGGAGGAGGGGACGGGCAGCGGGCTGCAGATGGGAGGTGGCTGCCCGACCCCAGGAGCTCCTGGGTGGGTGGCGGAGTGAGCCCAGCCCTCACTGGTGCGGGGAACCCGCCGTAAGTCCGAGGGCTTTGCCCACAGCGGGCTCGTGGGCGAGACTGGTGGCCGCCTGGGCTTCCCCTGGGGGCCTGTTTCTTTGACCAGCGCTTAGCCAGCACTCCCTGGAGGCCAGGCCGGCTCGCTGCACTCCGCAGGCTGTGCTAGCATCGCTCCCAGTTTACAGAGGGGGAAGCCAAGGCTCAGGGAGGCGGAGTCACTCGGGCGAGGTGACATCACACCCAGGGTGAGAGCTGGGACTCAAACCCAGGCCCTCCGGCTCCAGGGTCTGTGGCTGAGCTGTGTCTTCCCAGCCTCCCAACTGAAACTCTGTCCCCACGAAACTGGGACTCCCCTCCCTTCCCCCAGCCCCTGGTCCCCAGTCCTCGGCCCTTACTGTCCTACTTTTCGTTTCTGTGACTGACTCCTCCAGGGACCTCCTGTGAGTGGGTCACACAGGATTTGTCCTGAGTCTGGCGTTTTTCACGAAGCCCAGTGTGGTCACATCCATCCACACAGTAGTGGGTTTCAGAAATATTTTATTTTATTTAAGTTTCATCACACTTGATGTTCCAAGAACCCAACGTTGCTCTCAGACACGGAAAAATCAGAACCACTGGCCACAAACAAGAGGCTAGTTCCACAGAGCACAGTAAAAATACAGCAAAGGGCACTTCTGCCCCGGCACTCTGCCTGGGGGGTGGGCACGGTGGGCGCGGACCCTGCGTGGCACCGCTCAGCAGGAGACTCAAGTGGCAGAGTGGTGACGGACCTCCTCACCCCAAGCCGAGTCCTGGCCCTCGACGTGGCTGAAAGTCCGAGGGAGGACCGGAAGCCGCCTGCACCCTCCAGCATGCCGAGGCCCCTTGTGTCCCCCGAAACCAGCACCCTGCACATGGAAGGCGGCTTGCGGAGCACCAGGGGCTGGAGGCGCGCTTGGGGAAACACCCAGAACAGCAAGGACCCCTTCTGTGTGTCCCGAGGATCTGCAAGGCGACCCTGTGGCCCATCACATTGGCTGTCCTCCCTTTTAGGTGCGGGAGGTGGGCCGCAGGCTCGCAGATCCGGGACTAAATAGTCATGCCGTGTTCGTTTCATCTGTTACCCCCACCACGTGGGGTGAGGTGTGTCATTCCCACTCACGGCCGAGGAGACGGCCACCCAGGGAGGGGGAAGGGCTCGTCGCCGTGCACACGACTGGTTCGTGGCGGAACCAGGAGTCAAATCCCAGAGCTGCTGATCCTAGAACGTCCTTCTGGTCCACTTGAGAACTCCGTCCGCCTCCCCTTAACCTCCGTCTGTCTCTCTCGAGCACGCCCGAGCGTGGATGGGCCCACACTCCAGCTGCAGCACACGAGGGCAGGAACCACAGGAAGGTTACGGAAGCAACAGGGAAAAACCATATCGCATCCTTCCCATGTGCTACGTCCGACGTCCGGGCCCGGGGCTCCTCAGGCCTCCTCAGCCTCCCCCGCGTGTTTGTTTGTGGGGCGAGGACTCAGCCCGCGGTGTTCCAGGAATGACTACCATCTTGAGGCCCGTGCACCCTGCGGGGCTGCCCAGATGGCTCCAGTTTTCGGAATTCAAGGGATCTAATTAAGGGGGCAGATCCCGAGGCTCCGAGCCCCGTCAGAGGAGGCACAGCCCGGTTCACTCAGAGTAAACAAAACATCGCCCACGCCAAGGCCTTGGCGACGGACCGGAGGCGAGATGACGGACTCGAGATAAGGTTTTTAAGCTCTTTGAGGATGGCGGATTTTGACAGAATGTCCCGTCTACACTTCAACACACCTGCGGCTTTGTTCCCCCAAAGGCCTGGGTTCTATTCAGCCTTCTCCACGGGCGGCCTCAGGCTTCCTTCGGAGCCCGCCACGAAATGCCTCCCCAGAGAAGCTCCGCTTTGCCTGCGGTTATTCAAAAGGAAAACAGCTGTGCAGTCTGTAATCGCCAGGGCGATCGGCTGCCTAGGGCTGGGCCTTTCTCAGGTGCTTTGCCAATGAAAAGGTTAGACGTTGCCCCCCGGGCGGCGTGGGCTGCCTGGGAAAAGGGGCCGTTGTCAGGCGGCGTGGGCTGCCCACGGGGGGAGGGGCAAGCACAAAGGGGCTCCCTTTTGTGCAAGGGAGCCGTTTCTCCCCAAATGCCTGACTTGCCCTCACCTTCCGTGTGGGTGGGTCGGGGGCTGAGTCCCAGGGAAAGAGAACTCGGGGTCGGGACGCCCCTGGGGACGCCGCTGCCCGCCCCTGCTTCCAGGACCCTCCGCGGGGCTGCTCGGGTGTCCCTCGGACCGCGGCCCCTGGGGAGCGAAGGCGGCGGCTCCAGGAACCGCCTGCGTACAGACCCGCCTCTCGGGCGAGATAAGCCTTTCCCAGACATTCGCAGGGAACCTGAGAGGGGAGCCTGCCTCGCCCCCATTGTCTGCGAAGGACTGGGAGCCCCCCGCCACTTCGCCCACGTGCTCTGGGTGTGGGGTGCACAGAGCGGCAGTCATCTGGGGGGGCAGCCTGCCAAGGAATCGGTGTCCTTTGTCCTTGCAAAGCCCTGGGCGAGTCCCGTCCCCAGGCCACCCTGTGCCCCATTTATGGTGCATTTGGTTTAAAACGCGCACTCGGCCCAGGGCTGTGTGTGCCCACCCGCCCGCCCTCCGGTCTGCTGTGACGGCCGCACAGGCTGTGGCATGGCCCCTGGGGAAAGGGTGACCCTGCCACCCATCCCGCTCCTGCCCAACCTAAAGCCCACTATGTGTCACGGCCTCACGAGGGTAGGGTGCGCCCGGACCTCAGGCCACGCTCGGCTGGGGTGCAGGAGGCTGTGGCACGACCACCCACCCGAGGCCTTGTCCCGGGTTTAGAACCCCAGCTGACTGTGGGCGGCATGGTTTCCGGTTCCACGGCCTTTGACGGCGACATCACTGGCGAGTTGGACTGCCTCTTCTAGCCTCCCCTGCACCAGTGCTGATTTGACAACTTGGGGAGCGCCCCCCCACCCCGAGCTGAGTGTGGACCCCTCCTTTCACTTCTACCGAGAGGACTTAGTACCATGGGGGGCACCCCGCTCTGGAGCTGAGCCCTGTCACACTCCAAGGAGCAAGACAGGGTGGGGAGGGGATTGGGACCGCCCGGGCCGTGTCCTGGCTGTGCACGCAGCTCACCTCGGACCCTGCCCGGCCTCTCAAACTCACCCTCAGCGCAGAGGTGGTGGCAGGGAGCTCCCATCCGAGGGGCCGCACATGAAGCAGACCCTTGCAAGGGGCGCTGGCCCAGCACTCCACGCACCCCTGGGCTGTGGTGGGCCCATCCGTGTGTACAGCCAGGCCCGCAGCAGATGGCTCACCCCTCCAGGTGGGTTCCAACGAGTCTGCTCAGTGGCATAACAAACACCATGGACACTCCCGTCCTCCTCCTGGAGGCTGGGGTCCGACACCCAGGTGTCACTGGGCGGTTCCTCCCGAGGCCTCTCTCCCAGGCGTGCAGAGAGCTGTCCCCACACGGTTGCCCCTTGGTGCGTGTCTGTGACCTGATCTCCTCACAAGGACACAAGTCACATTAGATTACAGCCCTTCTCCATGAGGGCCATTTTACCTTCATCACCTCTGTAAAGGCCCTGTCCCCAAATCCTGTCACACTCCGAGGCGCTGGAGTTAGGGATCCAATGTAGGGCTTTTTTGGGGGGTGGAGGACACAATTCATCCATAACAGGGTGTGATGAAAGTGCAATTTCAGGGGTGTGGGTCAGGTTAGGTGAAATTGACGGGCCGGTGAGACCCCGGGACCCTGGCGGCACCAGAGGGCTGCCCGGTGGGCGCTGTGGCTGTTGGAGAGGGGCCAGCCGGGCAGGAGTGGCCCAAGAACAGACACCAGCGTCTCTGTCCTCTGGTCCCAATGGCTGAGCGTGTCCAGAATGCAGAGGGCAGTGGGGACAAGTGTGCGCAGTCTGTGACACTCGCCCCCCGCGCCGAGCAGAGCAGGGTGGCAGGCAAGGAAGCCGAGCTACAGAGGCCCTGGCACGGCGTCTGAGGGCTTGACCCCGGCTGCACGGACAACTTCATAAACCAAACACAGCGGAGTGAACTAAAACAAACACACTGGTTGCCGGCCGCCTGGTCCGGCCGCCGGCAGCAGGGTCTGAATGAACCAACCGTTCTGAAAGGCAGGTCCCCCCCCCGTCCCCCCTCCCACACACACCTGGTAGAGCCCCAGCTTCTCGCTGGCTCCCAGGACGGACGCGGGTTCCAGGAGCAGGAAGGCTATGGACAGGGGGTGCACGAGAGCTCGGGGCCTGGGTCCGCAGCCCACAGCTGCCCTGAGCTGGCAAACCCCATAAAAATGCTTCTGCATGTTTCCAGGGACCAAAGGATGGGGGGCCACCTCTTTGGGGCCTGAATCACCCATAAGTCTCTGGGCCAAAGGAGCCCCTGTCCTCCCCGCAGGGGGAGTGTGGGTCTACTCTCAGGGCCCTGCAGCCCCCTTGGTGTAGGGCCCCCCCTTCCACAGCATCTCTCTGTTGGAGCCTGCAGTTCCCAGTGGCCCCCACGGGCAGCTGTTCTGTAGGGATGCCCGGGGAGGGGACTTCCCGGCACCTAACTCCCCTTCCTATTGGAGGATCCCCCCGATTAAACTTTGGTGGGTACAGAGCCCGAGCCTCTGTAAGGAGGTGGGAAATCCTTCAAGTCCATCTCCCTGGCAACTGGACATGTGACCCAGGCTTGGCCAGTCAGATGTCCCTGCAAGTGGCTTGGCCTCTGGGCCAGAGAGGGCAGGGTCAGGATCCTCTCAGGACCGTGTGGCACTGCCCAGTGCCGACTCCAGTTTTTAAACATCTTGTTTTCCCTGGGTCTCATTTTCCAGAAAAACTTCCAAATGATCTTATTCCTTGAGGACTACTGGGGGCCTGCTAAGCTGCCGGAATGCCCTTCAGACCAAGGTGGAGCCCCAAAGCATCCGCCCCAGCAGCACACACGTGCCGCCCACCCCCCCAAGCGCCGCCCTGGCACTGCCCAGGCAGGGAATCGGAAGCAGTTTTCCTCTTGAGAGTCTTCCAGGGCCGCTGGGCAGTGCTCAGGAGCTTGGGAGGCTTCGGGCAGCACTTCCGGAGCAGCTCAGAGAGCTGGAGGCGAGAGGGAATTGAAGGAGGGAGAAGCAGGGTAAGGGACAGAGAGGGACCGGATGGGAAGGGACACGTGCACGGAGGTCTGAGTGAATCCAAGGCAGTCCCACCAGTGTCTGGGGAGGGACACGCTGGGCCCCGGGCAGCCGTGCGGAGGCCTTGGAGGCAGCTGGCTGTCACTCACAGGAGGCTTACCCGCCGTCGGCATGCTGGTGCGGGGGAAGGACCGAGAACCCTCCTGCATCCACGCTCATGTCTCCAGGCATAATTGCCGGTGAATATTGACACAGCACATTTACACGGAAGTATCTTTTCACAATACAGTGTAAAATTGCCTCCCAGTCCGTCTGGTCCCAGATTGTCCTACAGCACCGGAAAGGCGACACGTGTGATGTCAATACTGCATTTACGGTTCCCAATAGGAGGAAACACACAGAGGTGTGTGCAGGCCTTCCCAGGAAATGAGCCGGCTCAGCTGTCTGTGTGGCCATTGTCCCTTAACTGACATCCCCTTCCCATCCGTGTGAGGGAACACTCACATTTTGCCAGGGTTAACACACATGATTCCAAATGACCATGTGCCTACCCACCTACAAATCAAGTGACAAACCTCAGCGCACACCGCTCGCTCTGGCTGTCAGAAGCTGAGAGAACACCCGCATTTCCGAAGCCAGCCTGGTGGTTGGACGCCCCACGGTGTCTCTGAGCTCCCCTTCGCTCTCCTGGGGACCAGCCAACCATTTGACAGCCGAGAGACTGAGGCTCAGTGGGAGGAGGAGAAACCCAGGCCCTTGGTTGAGTGATGGCCCGCCAACACCAGACTAGAAATCGCCCTGACCCTGTGCCACAGATTGCCAGTTGCCACCCTCCCCCAATATTTATTCTTTGCTTTTTTCTTAGTAAAAGAACACCAAGTTTTTAGCTGCACCACGTGACTACCCAGAACAAAGATTGTATTCCTGGATGCCCTGCTCCTCGGTGCGGCCATGAGACTAAGTTCAGATCGGTGGGAATGAGTGAAAGTGTGTGGGCAACTTCCAGGGAGGGAGAGTGCCTTCTCTCTTCCTGCACTGGAATGAAGGTATGATGGCTTGAGCAAAAGCAGCCATGTTGGGCCATGAGGTACAGCCTTTGACGAGCATGGCAGAGCAGTTTGCGAGAAGGACCCTGGGTCTCTGACGCCTTTGTGAAGCCTTCTGCCCATCCTGGAATCCTGAAATACCCACTTCTAGACCTCTGCGAGAGACAATTACTCCCACAATTGTAAAGATAGCTTTTGCGTCCCTTGCTCCTATACTGACAACAGGCCTTGCCTAGGTCTCCTGTCCCTACACTGTGACTGTTTATTCAACTCCTTCATGATGACGGAGATGAAGGAACATCCCCAGAGAGGGAGTGTGACCTGTCCAAGGTCACAGAGCCCTCTTACACAAACAGTTCACATCGGACCTGCGTGAAATAATTGCTAAAGCAAATGGTCCCTGCCTCCAGCGCGAGAGCCAAGACCGAGACCTGGGGAACATTTCCCAACAGGGTATTTGCACGAGGATGAGTTGATGAGGCTGGTAACACTCGGAAGGCCTTGGCCACAGTGGCTGCTGTCAGCCAGGCCGCGCCCTGCCCGTCTGAGGACCGCTGCAGGGCCTGGGCATGCGATCCCGTGCCTCCAAGGAAGCACGGCCCCCAGGGTCGGCCTCTGGGACACGGGGTGCCCTGCTCCATCGTGCTGTGGTCAAGCTTCAGATGTGTGGCCTCACCTGTCCCTGGGTTCTCCCTCAGGAGTGAGAGGTCCCTAAGGCTGTCCTCCCTCCCCCTTCCCACCTGTCCACAGTTCCTACCTCCTCACAAAGACCCCTCCACCCATCACTCATCCTTCCACTTTTCTGCCACCGGGGCCCACGGAGCTGCAAGCTGTCCCCTCCCCTAACCTCGAGACCCACTATGGACTTGTGTGACCCACTTCGGCCTCGAGTGACCCATCCTCCAGGCAAAGAGATGCCAGGTTCAAAGTGGGGTCAGATGCTTGGGGCCTCCTTTGGAAGAGGAAATAGGGGCAGCGGCAGCCCTTCCCTGCTTTCAGGTGAGGCAGTGGGCATCCCCAGGGAAAATGCTGCAGCAGTAGCCACCTGTCCTTCCAGGAGACCTCTGCGGTGGGGACAGACCCATGTCACAGAAGAGGAAGCCAAGAGCTGAGAGGCTGGTTAATTCCGGGTCACAGTGGCCAGGCAGTCCCAGCTCCAGGACACAGCCCTGCCTCGGACCGGGGCCAGAGTCTCCCTATTGCCCTTCCCACCCTGGGGGGAAGTCGTCACATGTGGACCTGAGAGGGGACCCTGGACCCTAGGTGCCTAGGGGCGAGCGGCTCCTCCCTGTAGCTGTGCACCCCCATCCCGTGCTGCCCCGTGGCCGCCCGGCGTCCCGTGTGCACCCGTTTCATTCAGCCATAGGCACCAGAAGAGGTTCGCGCCTGCCTGCTTTAGCCTGGGGTGTGACCGACAGACAAGGGTCCAGCCGTGTCCCTTTAGGGCTCTACACCGGCGCTGTATCTAGGGCTCTGAGAACCTGGAGTGTCTGTGGCCGAGGAACGATGGTGAAGGATGCCTCTTCCCATAGCACAGCCCAGGGTCCTCCCCAGGGACCCCTCCAGTTACAGCCCCGTGTGAAGGCAGGGGCTTAGGTCCGGGTCAGAAGCCCCACCCAGGAAGTGCTCCCGGGAGAGGCCGGTGCTGCTGTCTGCACCCACAGGTGGCCCTGCTTGTGCCCCTGATGGAGTTGGCGCGGGACCCCGCACAGCACCCTCCCCCGAAGGGCCCCAGCAGCAGCCCCCACCCCTCTGCCTCCACCCTCTCAGACAGCTCAGGCGTTGGTCCTGAGATTAGGCATTTCCCAGAATTCCCAGCCCCACCCCACCCAGGTGCACCAGGCCGGTCCCTCCCACCTGGGGAGGGACGGGCTCTGCCTAAGAGATGACAGTGACAGCGCGATGCCACCACATCTGCGGCTGACCGGCCAGGGGCCACCAGGAAGGAAATGGGCTCTTGGACAATCTCAAGTAGGGATCTCAGCATTTTGGCAAAATTCAGTTGCTATTTGAGGGCTTCTCTGTAAACACGGAATCGCTCAGTTCCCGTCCCTCCTCCCGCTGTCTTGACGCAGGCACTTCCAGAACAAACCCAAAATAAAATACAGCCCTTTTCCAGCTAATTCATTCACGTCTCAAGTCCTCACTCTGTCCCCCTCTGCCCTTGGAACTTGGGTCCCAAAGGAGGCCGGAGGGCCCCAGAGATGAAGGGTCATTCCTGGGGGGTGTTCCAGCTTTGTCCAAGGACATCTCTGGGAAGGCAGCTAACCTCTAGACCCTGACCTCTGACCTGTGACCTTAGACGGGGAGCACAGAGGGGGGCCACTGAGAACCAACCCCTGCCCCTCTGTCCTACAGGAGATGACACCCCAGCTCCTGCCCTGGAGTTCCCTTTGGAGTACCAGGGAGGTGCGTCAGTTTCTTCATTCATTCATTCACTCATTCATTCATTCATAGATGAAGTGGTATCATTCATTGATAGATGGAGTGGTGTCATTCATTCACTCCTAGATGGCTAGGTCATTCATTCATTCGCTCACTCATAGATGGAGTGATGGCATTCATTCATTCATTCACTCACAATGACCGAGGCCGGGGCTGGTCTTAGACTTGGTGGTTGAATTCCCATGGGATAAGAGGAGGACCCTGTTTTTAGGATCACCTTCCACCCTGCTCCAAAGTGTCCCCAGCTGGTCTCTGATGCCAGGAAGGCCCTCTGAGTACTATCCCTTTCTGAACAAGAGGATTCCCTCTCAAAGGACAAAAGCAAGACGCTAATGGCTGGAAACCAGCGCAAAGAGCTCTCATCCGCCTGGTGGGGCTGTGAGAGCCTTGCCTGCCTGGTCTGGCTGGCCTGGGCCACAGCCTGGCCCTTGGAGCAGAGGCTGCTGTCCTGCTGGAGGCCCACAGAGAGGGGCAGGGCAGGGCTGGGCCCGGCCCCATCACGGTGCCCCCCCCTGTGTACAGGGTGGCTCAGTGGCTGCAAGAGGGGCTCAGGAGAGAGGCCGTCATCAGCCTGATGCCACCAGCTGACTGGGGGTGGGGGACTTACCCTTTGGACCTCAGCATCACCCTTACATGACATGGGACCGTAACAGTGCTTAGAGGTGCCGGCCTCTGTGCTTACAGCCCTCAGCAGAGCTCAGGTGTTTTCTCACCCAGAATCCTTTGGGGCAGACACTGCTATTGGCCCTCTTTCACTGATGAGTAAACCAGATCCAGAGAGGTACAACAACCTCCTCAGCCCAGCTGGGGAACGAGAGCGGGGGTCTAACACAGGGTCTGGCCCTGTGCAGGGCATCGGCTGACCTCGTAGGCCCCGAGAGGCTCAGAGGCAGCGTGGCCTGCAGGCTCACCAGATGTCCAGCACACACATAACGCTCAGTACAAGCAGTGGGGCGGCACTCTGTGGGGGAGGTGGCTTGTGCCTTCGAGGGACATCGGCAACGTCTGGAGTCATTTTGGGTTGTTACCCAGAGGGCAGGGTGTTATTGTGCAGGGAGGCTGGGTTCGCTGCCAAACGCTGACGGCGCCCAGGGCGGCCCCGCGGCAAGGACAGTCCAACCCCTCGTGCCGGCGGCTCCGATTCGAGAAGCCCCAGGTTGCCGTCCAGGAGGCTCCTCTCATTATCAAGCCCAAGGATGGGACCCCCCCCCAGCCGGGGGGCACTCTGCCCCCACCCCGCAGGCTGGTCTGGCGCGACAGGAAGCCAAGTACTCGGTTCCTCCCTGCAGCCCCTCCCAGAGTCCCAGAGGGCAGCCCAGGAGGGTCTGGCGGCGAGCGGCACTCCCCCGGCCCCACCCCACGAACCCCACCCACTCCTTACTGGCCAGCAGAGGGTCCAGTGCAGTCTCTTCCATGTGAACACCTCCCACGCCCGGGGCCTCCAGAGGGCAGGTCGGACACCGGGGTGCACGGCACCTCTGTGTTGGAATCTCGGGCAAGGTGGCGGAGGCCACTCCTGAGGGCGAGCGGAGTTTGCAAAGTGAGTCAGCAGGCAAGAGGGTTCACAGTGTTGCACACGGGTTAATTATTAATGTGCAGTTTGGACACTTCTTCAGGGTCCCTGGGTGGCATCTCCCAGCCTCAACCTCGGCCCTGGGCCCTGCTTGGAAGGGGAGGGCCAGTGCCCAGGGACCCTCCCATTTCTGGAATATGGGGCCACTCCCACTATCCACTCGGCTTCAGCTCTGGAAAGTCAGGGTCCCTGAAGGGGAGGGGTCCCGTTTCACAGCCCGCACTAACCCCATGACCAGTAACGGGCCATTCAGGTCACCCTGCTGTCCCTTCCCAAGCACCTCTTCTGTCCCCCAAGCTGTGCCAGACACTGGACATGCATCCTCTCCTTGAATACAAAGGCCCGTTTGGAAGAAGTCCAGCCATTGTTAATATAATGAGAGCAGTTAGTGTGACATCGATGTAACCTAGCAGCCAAGGAGAGTGGACTGGAATGCTCATGTGAACAATGATGACTTCACTTACTAGTCAGTGGGGGTGGTAGATGCTGCTGAGTGCACATGTGTACTGTGTGGCTGTTGCATTCAAAATGACTGAGCAAATAAAACAATGAATCTGCACCAAATTTTGTGTTAAACTTGAACATCCTCCATGGAATCTATTCAGATTCAGCAGGCTGCAACTATGGGCAACTGGTGACTGGCAGCTTCATCACGACAATGTGCCCACTCATGCATCACGTCTCATGCGGTTTTTTGGCAAAACATCAGATCACCCAGGTGACTCAGCCCCACTACAGCCCAGATTTGGCGCCCTGTGACTTCTGGCTTTTCCCTAAACTAAAATCATCTTTGAAAGGGGAGAGATTTCAGACTGTCGATGAGATTCAGGAAAATACAATGGGGTAGTCGAGGGTGATTAGGAGAACTGTGTGAGGTGCCTACTTTGAAGGGGGCTGAGGCATCATTGTCCTGTGTACAGTGCTTCTTGTGTCTTCTTCAATAAATGTTTCTATTTTTCATGGTCCATGGCCGGATGCTTTCTGGACATGCCTGTCTTCTTGCCAACCCTGCAAGTGGAGGATTGGGGTCCCCGTGTGCTGGGGGACGGGGACCAGGCTCAGGCAGGTTGCGGTCTGGCGACAGGCCTGGTTAACAGCCCGGAAGAGAAGGAACCCATTTCTTCTCTTGGGGTCTCTTTTCTCCAGTGGCACTCGAGCATGCAGGAGGTTGCAGGGTGAATAATGGGGAATTGCAGAGATGGGAGCAGAGATCTCTGAGCACACAGTAGGTGCTCAATACATGCTGCTGCTTCTCTCCTCGGTGACCGTGCCTCAAGGCCAAGGGTCCCTGCCTGCTCTGCTCACTGGGGTGTGGGCACACAGCTTGTGTTGGGTGAACGGTCCTGTCAGGTGACTTGGCACGAGCCACAGGGCAGGGCGGAGCCTCAGGCAGGTGGGTCTGACTCCCGGTGACGTGCGTTTAAAACGGAGATGCGCTGGGACCCCCAGCTATGGTCCACCCCCTGGGAAAGTGAGTCACACTTCCTTCAGGCGGGCAGGTGGGACAGCAGCCATCCCGGATGTGGCCACGGGGCTCCACCCATGTGGGCTGCTGGCCACGAGCTGCCTGGCGTGCCACCACCGTGCAGATGGCAGCAGAGCTCTGGCTGTGGGGACAATGTGGCTGCTTGGGGTGCACTCGTGCTGCTCTCCCGACTGGAGGGGGGGTGTGAGGTTGAGAACACGGGGGCCTTCCCTTGGTGAGCTGGGGGAGCTCGGAGTGGCAGGGGACGTGTGGGGGCACAGTCGGCCTCCCCAGAAGTCAACTAGGGGCTCCAGCGTTTCTTTCTAAAGCCGGTCCTGGCTGGAGAGGCCGCTGCAAGCCCAGTCCGCACAGCCTCGAGTGACAGTCAGGGGAGGCGAACCGGAGGCTGCCATTGGAGAGATGGACACGCATGCAGAGCATTCATTCATTCACTCACTCACCCATTCATGCACGCTGTGCTTTACTCACGCATTCACTCAGTCATTCATTCCCTCAGTCATTCTTTCACTCACTCACTCATTCATGCACACCATGCTTTACTCACTCATTCATTCACTCATTCATTCATTCACTTAGTCTTTCCCTCATTCACTCACTCAGTCATTAACTCATTCATTCATTCACTTGATCTTTTACTCATTCATTTATTCACTTAGTCTTTCACGCCTTCCCTTAGTCTTTCATGCCTTCATTTATTCACTCATTCCTTCATTCCTTAATATTCATGCTCCCTCCAGAACACACAGGCTGAGCACCCAGGCAACCAGACTGGAAGCTCTGGGGTAGAGAGCAGAGGTGAAGGTAGTGGGTTCCTGACATCGAGCGGTGGCTGGGGTGGTGCCAAGGGTGGGGAGAAGGACAGGTTGATGAATCCCGGCAGGAAGGTGAGGCAGATGCTCTCCTGTGGCCCGTCCTGTAAGACCCGCCCCCGTCCGGCCTCCCGGTGCTCACACTGACAGCACCGGTCCTGCCCAAGCCCCAGGCTCAGCGTTTTTTTAGCTGCAGGTTGGGTGAGCCCACATGTAGGGCACAGATGCCAGCAAGTTGAAGCTTTGTTTAGCGCTTAAAGCCTCCTAATGGGTTTTCAACATTTACACTTGTCTTATTATTAACACCAACGGCTAAGACTCGGCCTTGGCAACTGTGCTGACCATTTTATAAATACCGTCGGGACGGGAAGGTCGCCCATGGCTCTGAGCAGCCGCAACAGTCTCATGTGTGAAAGAAAGTCGGAAATAAATTGTCGGGGCAGAAAAAGGTACCTCACCGATGGAGCTCAGAGCTTGCCCCGAAGAGGGGCCTGTGCTTTCACTCGAGCCGGTGATAACACTTTTAGGGGCTCTCGCCACCGTTAAATCACACGTGTGGCCGAGTGGACGTGCAAAGCCAGGCTGGGCCAGGGCCAGGGAGCCCAGGCGAGACCCGCGTGGGCTTGTGTTTAAAGCGTGATGGATGGTTGTTTCTGCGAGGAGCCGGTCACAGCGTCTGGGCAGAGTGCACTGGTGTTGGGAAAGGGGAGGCAGCGAGCACTCGGCTGCTCTCCGGCCCTCTGAGCCGCTGGCTGGTTGGCGCTGTAAACAGTGACATGTAATAATATTGCCTTATTTGGTCACAGAGCCCGGTAATCACTGGCAGTGGCCTCTTTGCCTTCACTGTGTGAGAAAGGACCTGGCAGCAAGAATGGGGGGCTGCCAAGGCTGACCCTGAGGGGCTCCAGGTCTCCGCCCCTTTTGGATGCAGCCCCCCCAGGGTCTGGCACCAATGGGCTGCTTGTGCTGGGCGCTGCCTGAGTGGGGCAGGGGTGTGGTCCCCGAGTCCGGGCCTCCGGGTGGGCTGTGCAGTGGACAAGGCGTCTGGTGCTGGAACTAGACAGCAGAACCCCCGGTTTCTTCACGGTTCATGTGGAGTTCAGACGGACTTTAAACAGCCAACCCGGTGGCCTCCCAGCAGTGTGGGAGTGAGGAATAGTGGTGCCCTCAGATTTCAGGAGTATCAATGCCCCAAATGTGGGCAGGGACAGCAAAGCAGGGTGTCCGCTGCGGTTGGGGTTGCTGGGGTGCCACGCTTGGGCTCAGCACCGGCCACGTGTCCCGACAATTCAGGGCAGGCAGTGGCTGTGCTCAGAGAGGACAGACCACAGACTGCTCGGCTTCTGTTAAAGTCAGGATGCTGGTGTCCTTGGTCTTGAACCCTAGCTCGGTGACAGCCACCACTCAGAGACAGCCCCATGGAAATGTCCCTGTGGAACCAGCAGCCCGGGTCCCTTGGTACAGAGACAGAGGGCCCCGCCCACTCCACCTGGGAGAGGCAGTTGTCCTGGAGGTCACCTGCTCAGGTGCCATTCTCCCTGCCGGCGTTCCCCAGAGGGGTGATCAGGGTGGGCCAGGCGCTGAATCACAAGGGACGAAGGAAAATGCTAAGGGGCCATGACTGACCGGGTGGCCCTGAGTGAACAGACAGCCCCGGTGCACAGAGCAGGGCAGGGATGGGGCCAGGCTGGGCCACGTAGGCCATGGGGAGCGGTCTGGCATTCTTCGGGCGAAAGGCAAGTTCCAGAGAGGGGTCAGCCGACAAGGTCTCGAGGAGCCCTCCCAGCCGGAGGTTGGCTGCTCCCCTGCCCCAGCCTTGACCTCCGCCCCGGCTCCCGGTCAGGTCCAGGGGAGCAGACAGAGCTATCTGGCCTGCCCCTCCCTGGGCCCGGCACTGGCTATCTCGAACCGGGGACGCATGGGGAAGAGGCCTGCGGGGGACCCTTGGCGCTCAAGGGACTGTCCCCAGACACTGCTGTCCTCAGCTGTTGAATGGAGAAGTAATGGTCCTTGCTCCCAGGGACATCGCCGTGCCCGACCGAGTGAGAGGCCTCAGAGCATGGCTTGGGCAGAGCTCTCTGGGTGAGCTGTGGGGGAGGCGGGGCAGCCGGCAGGGGACCTAAGCACAGACACCTGCTCCCGGGCCCCCGAGTCTGGACCCCAGTGGGGCGGCACAGGGGGTGGGCGGTGGTTCTCTGTGAGCCTTTAACGGGCCTGGCCCCCCCACAACCTCATCCCGGGTTTAAATCGGTCAGACCCTGTTGGCTGGTGGGAAAACTGACATCTGAAGAAACTGAGTAACTCGGCTGAAGTCTTACGGACCTGGACTCAGGCCTCCAGGGTAGGGGGTCTCGGTGCTGAGCCTCTGGGTGGCCTGAGATCACCCCCGGCCAGGCTGGACTCCTCCTGGGTGAGCAGAGGAGGTCGGGTCTCCAGAAACATCTCTCTGGAAAGTTTTAAAAATTCCCGTCACAAAGCAGCTCGGCGGGTGTGGGCGGAGGGCCAGGCACGATGTGAACCTCAGGTTTGAGTGTGGCTCTTCCCTCAAAGCCCTTCCAGTGACTAAGAATAGTGGGCTTCGTCCTGCCCATTGAACCCGAACCCCACTCATCACTTGCTGACACGTGAGGCTGCTCTCCTGACGTGTCGGCGAGAACGCCCGCCCGGAGCTGCAGGCGCTGGCGGGCGTCCCGCTGGGCACTTTGGTCTCAGCCCAGAGACGGGGCCGCCACTGCCCTGCAAAGAGTGTGGCGGAGACAGGGAAAGAGCTGCGTTTCCCCCTCCGAGACGTGCTCTGAGTCTGCCCTCTGGGCCGGCTTCCTGGGGAAATGCAGGCATCGGAAGCCTTATTTGGGATTACTGAGTTCCTTGGATTTTATGGACATTACACACTTGCTCTCAGCATGGGGCCCGAGCTCCGGTTTCTGCAGGCAGCGATGGGGGTCTCGTGGGAGGCTGGGTGTGACGGGCAGAAGCTGGCAGGCCCAGTCGCCAGTGGGGCTACTGGGTGGCTAGGCAAAGCCACTCGACCTCTCTGAGCCATGTCCTCTCCTGCAAGGTGGTCACGGTGACAGCCGGGTCGCAGGACAGGATGAGATGCAATGGTGTGGGGGAGGGGCGGCAGAGGGCACGCGCCAGCCTCTAGCGCCTGCAAGACAGGCTGAGAATAAACGGAGAGAAAGTTCTCCCAGCCCTCGCTGTGTACCCAGTGCCAACCCAGGTGGCTCAGATGGCCTAAACAAGTCCCGTTGGATGGATGAGGGAGTGAGGCTCAGAGAGGGTTAGTCACTGCCCAAGGGCACACTGCCTGCTGGCAGTCACACTGTGCAAGCTGTTCCTGCAACCCTCTCCGCTGTGTGTCGGATGCCTCACCCACCACCCTGTGCCAGGGCTGCGGCATCGCCACTGGTTTCCCTGCAACAGGACAAGCCAGGCTTTAAAACACCAGCCCTTTGGGGAATGAGAAACGGGGAGGCCTCTGCAGGAAACAGCTGGCCCCTCAGTGGGTCAAACAGTACAAGCGCCCCACCCAGCGATGCCTCTCCTGGGGCTACGCCCCCCAAGAGTCGAAAACAGGTTCAAACAAAGGGTCAGATGCTGATGGTCCCAGTGGTATCCGTCACAGCCGCCAAAGGCGGGGGCAACCCAGGGTCCGGCCACCGCTGGTGGGCGAACCAATCGTGGTCCTTCCAGACCATGGGATCGCCCCCGTCCTCTGAAAGGAATGCAGGCCTGTCGCACACAGTGACACGAGCGAACCTGGGGGGCGTTCTGCTGAGTGAGAGAAGCTGCCACAAAAGACCTCAGACGGTGTGACTCCAGCTACATGAAGTTCTGACCACAGAGACAGATGGGTGGCTGCCCAGGGCTGGGGGACAGGCCGGGAGCGGCTGCTCAGGGGTCAGGCCTCCCCCTGGGGCAATGACGAGCAGCTGGACCTGGATGTGGGGAGGGTTTTGGACGGGAAACTGAGGCTCAGCCCCACACCAGCAGCAGTTAGGGGGAAGGCTGGGACAACGAGCCTCTCACATGCCCCTCACATGCCCCTCTGAGAGGGGGTCTCAGGACTGCACCCCTCCTCACGGAGACCTCGGGGCCCCGGGCTTCCCTGGAGAGCCAGCCTTCCCCGCCCTCCTGGCCTCAGGCAAGCCTGGACGTGGCTCCTCCCAGCCACCTGCACCTGGGTGACCTTGGCCTGGACTTTTGTCCTTGAGACCTCCGTGCCCTCACCTACAAGCAGGGAACCACAGTGTCCAATACCAGGGGCCATAGTCCTGAGTGCTGCCGAGATCCTCGGGCAGCCTGGCCAGCTCCTGGCTCCCTCTCAGACCCCCTCCTGCCTCGGTTTCCCCATCTATAAGATAGGGTGCACACCATGGTGCCTGCTTCCTAGGCTGGCAGGGCAACAGAGTCTGTGAGTGGTAAGTGCTCGGCACAGCGGCCGGGTGACCATTGGTAAACAATCAGCTGCCTCTGGCCCCTGGCCGGGCCGTGGTTAGGACAAAGGGGACCAACATGGAAGGGCACAGAGGTGCCTGCGCACGTGGGTCCTCCCCTCCTCCCCACCCTCAAGCCGCTCCAAGAGTCCTAGGTGGCTGGGGCTGGCCCCCCTCCAAGCAGGCGGGCGCGTCCCCCGGTGCCAGCCGAGCCCGCTGCCCTGCCCGGCCCTGGGCCGTGATGCCAGCCTCCAGGAATGCCACATCCCGCAGCCTTCGGGCTCGTCTCTGGGAGCCCGTGCATTGCAGCTGAGGAGATAAATAAATGCCGTAAGCAGCACTCTGCTGCCTGCCGCGCCGACTGGGCTGCTGCAGACGGACGGATGGGGCCACCAACCTCTCGACAGCGCCCCGCGGCAGGCGTGCCAGCTCCCCGTTACCAATGGGGTGTGAAGGAGGCCACAGGGAGGGCCCTGGGGCCGGGCACTGGCCTGACCCAGTCTGACCCTGGCCTGGCGAGCCTGGGGCTCCAGCGGACCCTGGATCGCCCCTCCGCCCTGTGCCACCCAGGACCCCTGCTAACCCACTCCTCTGCCTCTCCCCTGCTCTCACCCCGTCTGTCTCCGTCTCCGTGTCTACCTGTCTCCGTCTCCGTCTGTCTTTCTGTCTGTGTCTCCCTGTCTCTCTGCCTCTGTCTCTCTCTGTCCTGTGCTAGGTTACACCCAAACTCCCCGGAGACCTGGGCCACGGCAGCGCTGCTGTGCCCACGTTCGCGGGGATGGCTGATGGAGAGAGGACAGAAGACTCTCCTGTCGTCTGCAGGGGTTTGGACGAAGGCGGATTTGAATTAAAATAAGACCTGACTAGGTCCAGAAACCTTGATGTTAGAAAGGGGAAAAAAAAAGGAAGACGTTAAATTAAACCAGTGCCCCTAATTTTACCCCAGTGGGAGGGAGCCGTACTCATTAACGAAGGAACGCATCCTTCACAGGGCTGTGACCTAGATAGGATCCAAAGGCGCTGGGTCTCAAGGAAACCCGCCGCCGCCACGAGCACAGGCCCGTGGCTCCAGGAAGCGGTGGGGGTGGGGCGAATGCCTCCTTCGGAGCGGCGATGCCACCGTCCCACTGAGCCCTGTGCTGGGGAGCCCATGTCAGGCCATGTGGTGCCGGGTAGTGGGGCTTCATCCAGAACGAGGGGGTGGGCCCCCCCGGCCCCCAGGGTGCGCGCTCGGCCTCGGGGAGAAGGCGCTGCTGTCTAGGGGCCCGCCCACCCATGTCACTTCTCTGCATCGTCCAGCCGCGGGGACCCTGCCAAGGGGACCGAAAGGGGAAGAAGTGACGCGACACCGCGGAGGCCCGTGGGCGGGGCTCCCACTGGTCTTGTAACCACAGAAACGCACCTGCGCGCTGAGCTACGACGAAGCGTGGGCGGCGTAACTTAGGGGATTTCGCACGCACGTGGGACGCTTTGGTGTTTGCATTCAGATCCGGCACCGCCCAAGGTCCCGGTGAAGCCAACCTCTCCCCTCCCCTGCCCCTCTCCCTGCCTGTGGACCCCGTGTCCCCTCTGCCCCCACTCAGGGCCCCTCTGGGACAGGGTTCCTGCAGTCGTGGTCATCACGGGAGTCCAGCGCCGCCCTGCGGGGTGTGGGCTGGAGGAAGTGTGCCGTTTTTATCGTGGGTGAGGCTGGGAGGGGCCACCCGCTTTCCCGACCGTGTGATAGAAAGGGCAATGGTACAGACCGGGGGCCTGTGAGTGGGCTCAGGGCAAGGGCGGTGAGGGGGACTTCAGTGGCTTGACCATCTCTACCCTGATTTGTACTCTGAGGGGTGGTGCTGGGGAGGAGGTGGGCACCCGTGGCCTCCTGGGGTGTGGAGCCTGCCCTGGAGACAGTCTCAGGTGGATGGGAACAGCTCCCGCTGAGCTCAGGGACAGAAGCATCCCCAAGGGGACCCCGCCGTGTAGCTCCTCACAGGAGTGGACAGTGAGAGAGCTGGCTGTGCAAAGTTGTGGTCCTGAAGGGAGCAAGGACAACCTTTTATTTTATTTCATTTACTTATTTTTATTGATCAGGCTATCCTAGGGCCTTTGAGCCCAAGGGTGGGACCCCCAAGGGCCAAGCAGGCCTCCCCAGGCAGGGGCCAGGGTGCACGAGGTTGCGTCCGACAGGACACCGTGTGGCGGCAACGGGGCTCTGGGGACCGGTGGCGCTGGGAACACAGGCCCTCCGCTCCCCTTCCCGACCGCATCGGACACCTGCTGCGCTGGGCAGGGGACAGGCAGCCGTCTTCACCTGGGCGGTGCCGGTCGCGTGGGCCATGTGTTCGCGGGGGGCCCTGACCTGATGTGTGGGGTTGGCCTGGGCCCTTCACCGACACTTGGGCACAGAAGCAGGAATGCGATTTCCCTCTGCAGAAAACAGCCCTCCCATGACCTGTGGCATCGGCCAGAAAGGCCCGGGGCACTCTCATGCCTCTCGGGCCTGAGCCATGGGCTGAGCAGCCTGGGCCCTGCCTCCGCAGGCCCCCCTGGGACCGTTGCGAGTGTCCCCTCCACACTGTGACACCCAGACCAGGGCCTGTCTGCCCGAGGTGGGGACTCGCCTGGCCTTGCACAGGGAAGGAAGGTGCATTAGCTCTCAGGAATGCCCGCCCACGGTGTCCCCTTATCCCTGCCCAGGTTTGTCCCCGGAGACCTGCCACCTCACTCCAGAGCCATGTTGGTCTGTGCGAGTCACTGGACATCCCTGATGGGGTGCCTGACCCCCCATCTCGGGAGTGGCTGTCACTTATCAAGTCTCACCTGAACCACAGGCCCGATCGTCACACCCACAGGGGGCGCCAGGCACACAGCCCCCCGCAGCCCCAGGAGCTGGATTCTGCGCTGGCATCTTGCACCCACAGGACCAGGACTTGGCTTGTCCTAAATTTGTCCCACCATCGGGTGTGACAGGTCACCAAGACCCCACAGTCTTCCAGACCGAGGTCAGTGGTGGGTCAGAAACCTTCTGGTGTCCCTCAGAGCCACCCGTGACCAGCCCAGTGCCCAGGGGTGCTGACCTGAACGGTAGCACACGGGCTCCTGTCCTCATCCCTGGCCTCCTGTTGGGTGCACCGACAGAGGGCCTGACGGTGGTGGGGGCAGAGAGGCTAAACTGGGCCCTCCCAACAGGGCCAAGTCCCTCTATCTGAGGGGACGGAGCCTTAGGGTGGCCCGACCTGCAGCCAAAGCTTCGTCCTGTCTGGTGACATGCCCTCTCCGGCCTCTTCTGTCTGGTGACACAGGGGCTGCCCACCCACTGCTGCCGGCGCTGGGGACCCCGGGGACCCCGGGCACCCCCATCATTGGTTTCATTGGTTTCTCTTTTCTCTGTTCACATCTTTAAAAACGGCCCGGTGCATTAACGGCTCAGATGCCCTCTGAGAGGGTGCACCCTCTCTGAGCCCATGGCCATTTCTGGGGAGGTCTCGGCCCTGGGGACACAGCTCTGCTGGGGCTGGGCCAGGCAGGCTACGAAAGGGCTCTTTCTCTGGCTGTTGAAACTGCCTCGGGTCACTGCCGTTCCCCACCCCTCCACACTGCGCCTGAGTCAGCCCTGCAGGTGGCGGGGGCCATGCGGGCCCTTCCCTCTGCTGCCCTCCAGTCTGGCCGCCCTCGAGGTTCCGGCCCCTCCCTGCCCCGGTCTTTGTTCTCTGAGCACACCCGGTGACTCAGGCCCCTCCACAAGCAGGCCCAGGCATGAACACGGGCCCTCCTGTGTGGTGTCAGACAGTGTGGGGGCCAGAATCTGTAGGGACAGCCACGGCCGGGGGAAGGGCAAGGGGCAGGACTGGGGATGTCCCTCCTTATCAATAGCTCACAGGCGCGGACCGAGGCGAGTCCGGGGGCCTCTCTCCCGACTGCCCGAACAGCAGTGTGTGCAGGGTGCCCGATGAGGTTCTGCCTGTCACCTCGGAGTCTCCTGCACAGCCACTGTGAGGTTTGGAAAAGTGGAGAAGCCCAGGACATCCCGCAGTACCCAGAAGCAGACTTGCCGGGGATTTCGAGGCTCGGGGCTCACGGCCTGGGCAGGGCTGGTCAGCTCCAGGTGGACCTTGGGCTGGGCCCAGGCAGGTGGCCACCCTGCATCAGAACACCTGAGTCAACTGGGACGGCAGTTACTCAGAAGCACCGCTGTGGCCTGGGGGCCTTTCCATGAACTGTGATGCTTGGAGGGCAGGGACTGGTTTCCAGAATGTCCTAGAATGTTCCAGAATGTCCTGAGATGTTCCAGAATGTTCAGTGTGCCTAAAGGGGACCATAAACCACTTTGGGTTTTCACCTCTTTTCTTGAGAACTGTAGAAAATGTGGAGATGCTGGAATCTGGATGTGTGGGTGACCCCTTGTCCACACCACTGGCCTCTGTCTTGGGTGACCTCTAGCCATGTGGCAGCTTTAGGTGAGTCAGGTTTGGGGGCCCTTCCCCCCCAGCAGAGCTGTGCAGGGCGCAGGTGGACACTGCCACGGTGGGCGGTGTCCCCGAGTGCACAGTGGCCCCTGCAGGACATTCCCGAGCCTCTCGGTGGGAGTCTTCCGCCACTGCTCCTCTCTCAGGCCATCCCCGAGACACTCCCGGCGCCAGCTTCCGGGTTCGGCCCGGGTCAGTCCTGTAGCAGCCTCCCCGGGGGACCAGGTCTCCGCACCGCAGGAGGGGGCGGCGTGGGAACCGGCCGAGCAGCCACGGGGCACGCTCCGAGGCAGACCCCCGCCTCCCTCTGGCCTGGTTCCCAGCGGGGGGGCCGGGAAGGAAGCCGGGCTGAGCAAGGGTTCTGTCCTCCACGTTGTGCGTGTGCCGTGGGATTGTCCAGCCCCACAGCCACTCGGGGCCCCGGGCCCCACGCTCGGTAGCAACTCCACACACAGAGTCCTCCTCTTGCAGGGCCCCTTCCGGGCTCCACCCCCGCCTGCAGGACCTGCCCGGCCCAGTGTCCACGGGGGCTCAGCAGTGGCTGAGCTTGTGCAGTGTCCTTGGGGCCCGCCGTGGCCAGCCCTCTGGGGTAGGTCCTTTGTAGACACAGGGCTCATCCTCAGCCCCATCCTTGGACCTCTGGGACCTGCCGGCCGGCTGATCGGGCCTCGCCCTCCAGCACCGGCCTCTGGGGGTCTCTGTGGGTCCCCAGCAGGCCTGAGGGGCCGGTGGCTGGGCTGGGCAGAGCCTCGAAGGCCAGGGCAGCCTGGAACCCCGCCCTCGGCCACCGGAGGAGAGGCTGTGCTTGTCACTACTGATTTCATTCCTTCATTGATCCACCATCATTCATTGATCTGCCATAGAGCTGTTGGTCCTGGACTCAGATGTGACAGGGGAAGGGCATTGGTCACAAGGACACACAGAGAAATGGAAATTGACAATGGGGACCCTCAGAGATGGGGAGATCCCAGGAGCCACGAGGGGGTGCCCCATGGAAACCGGCCCTGGCCACGGAAGATGAGCTTGAGCCGAGACCTGAAGGCTGTGCCGGAGGCAGGAAAGCAAGCCGCCCACAGGAGCTCTGCCCCCAGGGCAGCCTTTTGAGTGAAGCTCGGATTGGGGGGATGCCTAAACGCAGGGGCGAGAGCCACCGGGCAGCAGGGCAGGTGTCCGGGCAAGAAGCTATGGGTTGTGGGCGGTGTGGGTGCGGAGGGGAGAATGGGCACATTTGCAGTATTTTCTGAACTGAACGTCTTCCGTCCTGTGGCGAACTGGGGGCCGCGGTTGTGGGTCTGGCGTGGTCTCCGGCGTCGTGCAGCCTGGCCCACCCATGCCTCCACCCGCTGATCCTCGCCGCCCCTTGCTGCCCCTCGCCGCCCTGGCCCTTGCTCTGATGGCTTCTCAAGGGTCTTCTCTGCGTGGGTTTGGACCTGGGAGGAAACGGCTGCTTCTGGCCGTGAGCGCACCCAGGCCGCCCCCTGGGGGTTCCGGGGAGCCGACGCCCACTGTGCCTCACCCGGTGAACCAGCCCTGTGTCTGGCGTCTTCGCCACTCTTTCCGGTGGAGGTCCTTTCCCCTCGGAGTGGTTTCCTCTGAGTCATCCCTCCGCAGGCCTACGGGGGCGGGGGCGGGGGCGGAGGCAGGCGGAGGTCCCAGGCAGGGGGCGTCGGCCGGATTCACACCTGCTCCGGGCACCTGCCCCACCTGCTCCACCTGCCCTCAGCTTGCTTCCTACCAAGAGACCCTGGATGTGGGAGGCCAAGCTTGACGTCCAGAGGGACACTTCTCTCTTCCTCCCAAGGGACAGGCAGGCTGCCCTGGGGCAGTAGTTCTGGATGGGGAGGGGGGAGGGAACAGCGGTGTTTGCCCCCAGGGACACTGGGCGAAGTCTGGAGGGTGTTTGGCTGTTCCCACTGGAGTGGGGGCACTCTAGGCATCCA
Source organism: Tonatia bakeri (assembly GCA_004024845.1). Taxonomy (NCBI): domain Eukaryota; kingdom Metazoa; phylum Chordata; class Mammalia; order Chiroptera; family Phyllostomidae; genus Tonatia; species Tonatia bakeri. The sequence continues at coordinate 25,110 of PVIA01008572.1, read as the reverse complement.
GGGATGCTGCTCAGCCCCTGCAGGGCACAGGACAGCCCCCCACCCCTGCAGCGAGGAGGGTTCTGGCCTCAACGTCGACAGTGCCGGGGGCTGAGGACCTCCACGGTGGGCTGATCTGGGGGTTCCTGTGGTCCCCGGCTGTGGCACTCAATCTGGCCCCTCGGGGCTGAGGCCCCAACCCATGATTTTCCATCTTCAGTGAAGACTCAAAGTGGGTCCGAGCTGTCGGGACGCACAGGAGAGTGGAAGCGGAAACTCGGGCAGGGACAGAGCCCGGCCCAGGGCAGCTATGGCTGCATGTGACCCCTGAGCTTGTGGAGGGCGCCGGGGGCAGCCTCCTGAGCAGGAGGCTGGGTCCACCCCAAGGATGTGGCTCTGGGGTGGGCTGGGATGAACCCGGGCAAAGGGCAGAGCATGGCAAAGGCCCGAGGAGTGAGCCCTCAATGGGTGACCCCATGCGTCTGAGCTGAGAAGCTGGAAGAGGGAAAGGGCCCCCCGCCCTGGGGCCTTGGGATCAGGCCCAGCCTGGGAGCCCATGAGTGCTCTGTGGGACACCCTGGTCCCTCCAGGGCACCCAGAGCCCCCAGCCCCCACATTTGTCCAGCCCTGATACTCTCAGGCCAGAATGCCGAGGGCAGCCCAGCCGTCAACACAGGCTTTGGACGTGACAGAAAGGGCCGTTTCTGGGATCGCCGCCCTGGTGACTCAGCCAGGACATCCCCCAGTCCTGTCCTGTGGCCGGAAATACTAACGAGCCTTGGAGTCCACCCAGCGGCCCTGGCCTCGGCCGCCCGTCCTGGGGTTGCTCCCAGGACTGAGTGACCGGCTCTCACAGGGCACAGGCCGGGGATGGGGGGTGGGGGTGCATGCCCCAGGGTCCCGCAGCCGCACACACACCCCGAGGGACCGCACCAGCAGGGTCCGACTCCCGGCAAAGGCTGGGCGTCTGCTGTTTGCAAATACGTGCCCTCTCTCCGTGGCCGTCTCAGCCACTCTGTGGGTCTTCAAACTCTGCTGTGAACTTCCCAGCAGAGATAATATCCTAGCAACCCACCGGGTAACTGGGACAGGCAGGGTCCGAGCTGCAGAGCTGTTTACGTCGTGTTTTATGGCATCCGAGGGAACTTGGCTGCTTCGAAGCTGAGCGATGGCCCCTCGGAACTTCCATCAGCCCATCCCGGGGCAGCGGGGTCGGAAAACAGATGGGCTGCGTTTTTAGGTCTGCGAACTCTTGATGTTGAATACGCCCCTGGGTGCTGGGTGGCTGCAGTCGGGGAGCTCTGGGTTCCGGGGGAGAGCCAGCTGGGGCTGCGGGTGCAGGACCTCCCCGGCTGGCTAGCGTGTGTCCAGGATGGGGGGAGAACGGGTCACGAGAGGCTCTGCGGACTGGGAGAGCCGCGTGCGGCTGTAGACGTAGCTCGAAGGAGGTGCTGAGTGACAGTTGGAAGCAAAAGGAGTGAGTGGGCTTTTAATGATGGCAACGATCCTGATGAGGCGGTGACTTTTTTTTTACTGGTATTGGTGTTTTGAAGAGATCTGGGGATTGTGCCCAAATAAGTCGATAAGAAAAAGAGTAAGTTCCAGAAGAGGAATCGTGGAGGCAGGCTGGCACATGCTGTCTAACTGGTGTCCTCGGGACCACAATGAGCGGGTGCTTCTCCGAGTCCCCCCCAGTGCCGGGAGCTGGCCCCTTGGGGTCTGCCGGGGGGGGGATCATGTGGTTCTCCTCTGCAGCTCTCCGAGGGTGGCCGAGGGCGGGTCTCCTCCCACACCTGTGGGAGAATCGCCAGCCCACAGGCACCAGGGCTCCGTGCACACCCCGCACCTGTCTTCCCCGGGTCCGAACCGGCTGAGCGGTTCTGGTTCACGCCCTGTCCAGGCGCGCGGTGAAGACGCCTTGCCAGACACGTGGTTAGTGCCTGACCGTAGATTGTCAGGGAAGTCCCTGAGTCCCTACCAGCATGAGCTGCTAATCGCCAGTGTGAGGCCCTTGGACACCCCTTTTCTGCCTGTCACGCCAGTCTGGCAACGTTGGAGCTGGGCCCCTCGTGACGATGATAAGCCCCAGATGTCCTCAGAGCTGAGATGGACGTGCACCGTTGTCACTTTAAGCCACCGCAGTTTGCGGGTGGTTTCATTATTGCAGCATAAAGTGTCCTAGACTGACTCATCTGTGAAAGCTTTTTATTCATTAAGGAGATTAGCTCTTACTCTAGGATACGAATGGTAAATACTTTATAGTTACTTTTGACATCGTGCTGTTTTTGCCACTCAAAGATGATAATTTTTGTATAGCCAACTTTATTGATCTCTTCTTCATGGATTTTTTTCATGTAGGGAGGCCTTGTCTATTCCAAAAAAAGATTTTAAAATATCCTTCCTGTTTTGTTTCTTTTCATTTTATGACTTTAATTGAGAGACAATTCAAACACCACAACATGTACCCATTGAGAGCGTCCGTCCGCAGAGCTGTATGAAGGGACCACACCCTGACTTCAGTGTGTCCTCGTCCTCCCAAAGAGACACCTGGTCCCCACTGGTGGCCACGTCCTGCCCCTCCCCTCCCCCGGCCTCGGGCAGCCAGTCTGCTTTCCGGCTCTGTAAAACTCTGGACCAGAGGGAATCACGCGGTGTGTGGGGTCCGTGACCGGCTTCTATCACTCAGCATAGTGATTCCGTGTAGCATGTATCCTCCATCCTGTGTTCCTTTCCGTGGCCGAGTAATATCCCACATCACCAGCTGGCAGACCTCGGCGGTATTTCTGATTCGGGGCCTCTAGGATAATGCCGTCATGCACACGCATGGACAAGCTTCTGCGTGGACACGTTTGCCTTTCTCATGGGTGCTGGGATCGCTGGGCGAGGGGCGGCTGTGTCAGGCGTTTTGAGGACGTGCCAGGTGGGGCTGCTGACCATCCACCCTCTCCACTCCCATCCCCAGTGTGCGAGGGTCCAGGCCCCCCACCCTCACCCGCACCTGTTCCTGACCCTGTATGAACGCGTGCACGCTCTGACCACGAGGCGTGTGTTCTGGGAGTGCCAGGCTGGCCTGACAAATGACATCGACCGAGGTGAACGTACATATCGGTAGAATAAAAGATCAAAACCCCAAATTTGTCCCGTTTAACAAAGCACAGCACTCTGTCACGCCGAAAACATGGAACAAACCGGGAAGAGGAGAGAGTTTCTGCAGTGAACTTGGACAAAATGGATTTGAAGCAAGTGTAAATTATGAAACTTGACCCCCGTTTTTTAAAGTGGAGCCATCTCAGGGGGCGTGACGCTGTCTCTCACTGTGGTGACGACTGGCGTTTCTCCACGAATCGTGAGAGGTGGCATCTTTTTGTCCGCTCCCTGGCCGAGTTCGTGTGCCTTCTTTGGAAAAACGTCTGTTCAGACACCTCGCCCGTTTCTGAACTGGGCTCTCTGCCTATGCTTTGGGGCTGGGAGCGTTCTTCGCATGATTTACGAATCTCCCTCCCCCACTCCGCGGGTTGTGTGCTCATTGCCGTGAAGATGCTGTGCGCAGCACGGAAGGTCTTGGTTTGGGTGAAGTCCAAGTTGTCTCTTTCCTGTCAGCGGCTCGTGCTTTTGGAGTTGTTTCGGGGAAGGCTTTGTCTCGCCCACGGCCACGAAGATCCGGTCCCGTATTTTCTCCTAGGACTCTTACCGTGCTAGCGCCCAGGGGCCGCTGGCCAGGGTTTCTGTTATGCTGACGGTTCTGTGTGGTGTCGGGAAGGTCCCGCCCCATCCTTTTGCACGCAGACGTCCGCTGTCCCGGCACCGTGTGTCGGAGAGACAATCTTCCCCCCCGAACGGTCTGGGTACCCTTGTCAAAGACCCGACAACTGCGGTGTGAGGGTTTGCTTCGAGACCCTATTCTGTCCCCACAGCCTGCGAGTCTGCCCTCATGCCAGCGCCGCCCTGCCCTATTCCGGTGGCATTGTGACACGCTCGACGTCAGAAAGCGGGACTCTCCCAGCTGTGTTCTTCTTTCCCAAGTTTGTTTTGGCTGTTCTGGGTCCCTATGAGTATTGGGATCAGCTCGTCATTGTGCAGAAAAATGAAAAACAAAACCCAGCTTGGATTTTTAAAAAACACTGTCTTGTTATGTCTGCATCTTTTTAAAATCCTTGTCTAAGGATGTTTTCCCGTTGCTTTTAGAGAGAGGAGCAGGGAGAGAGAAAAACATCCACGTGAGAGAGAAACACGGTTTGGCTGCCTCCCATCAGTGCCTGGACCAGGGATCGAACCCACAGCCCTTTGGTTAGAGGCTGATGCTCCAACCAACTGAGCCACGTCAGCCAGGGCTCCGGCTGGAATGTTGATGAGACTTACATTGGATCTGTGGGTCAGCTGGGGGAATATCGACGTCAGCAATGCTGAATCTTCTGAAGCGTAAACACGGGACATCTTTTCTTTCGTTTAGATCTTTCATTCAATTCCTTACATTTCCACAATGTTCCAGTGCACAAGCCTTATGCTTCTTTTGTTAAATTTCTTCCTAAGTGTTTTATTCTTCTTGCTGCTGTTACAAATGTTTTTTTTTCCTAGTTCTATTTTTAGACTGTTCATTTCCGGTATGTAGAAACACGGTTGGCTTTTTGGTGTATGGACCTTGCCTCCTTGCATTGATGAGGTAGATGATCAGTTCTGATACTTTTTAGTGGGTTCCCTCCTACTTCCTCTTTTTAGTGGATTCCTTCCTGCTTCCTCTGGACACGACCCCTTAACATCTCGTCTGTGAACAGAGGTGGTTTTGCTTTTTCTTTTCTGACCTGGGTGCCTCTTCTTTCTCTTTCTCACCCAACTGCTCTGGCGGGAACCTCCGGCGTGAAATCAGTGGCAGTGGGGAGTGGACGTCTTTGTCGTCTTCCTGGTCTTGAGGGGAAAGCATCCCGACCTCCACGCTGAAGTTTAAGTTAGATGGGAGTTTCCACAGATGCCCTTATCAGGCTTTTGTCTTCTATTCTGACAGCACGGCGTCTCACGTGGGTTGATTTTCGCGTGTCAGTCCCACCTGGCATTCCTGGGCTAAAGGCCACGTGGCCACGGCGTGTACGCCTTTTATATGTTTTGATGTGTTGCTGAATTGGGTTGGCCAGCATTTGCCTGGGGCTTTTTGCCTCTGTAGTCCAAGGATTTTTAGGATTTACTAATATTCTATGTCAGATGTCTGCACTACTGTTCTTGAACTTGGCCTATGGTTATCAAAATTTTTGTTCCATCTTTATCGAATGCGGTATCAGGGTCACACTAGCTTCGTCTAAAGGCTTTTAAATCATGTCTGCTTTGCCACCCCCTGAAACGGTGTGAGCGGCGTTGGGGCGACCTGCTCCCTAAAACTGCGCTAGAATTCCCACGGGAAGCACCGCCCAGGTGCTGTCTGGGCACAGGGTGGAAGAATCTGTTTAAGAACTTCATTATTTTTCATGGTGATTGGGTCAGTCTCTTCTGTCTTTCCCTTCTGGGGCTCAGTGTCATGATGCACATTTTCTTAGGAAGAATCCGATTCCTTCAAGTCGACACACTCATTTGCCCCAAGTTGATCGAAACATTCTCTGGGGTTCTGTTCATTTTCTCTGTCTGTTGAAACTTCTCTATTTGCATGCTCTCATTGTGTACGCACACTCCCTTTGTCCCTCATCGGGCTCCTTGAACTGCCCTTTTCCCTCCCAAGAATCCACGTGGCTGGCCCTTTCCCGGAACGGGGCACTGATCTTGAGGCCCCCCCACTCCCCGCACCCCGCTCAGCACTGCAGTCTCCCCTTGCTCCCTCTCAGGTGTCGGCCTGCCTGTGGCCGAGGGGGCTTTGCTCTTTCTTCCTCCTCCTCCTCCTCCCTCGACAATTCCCAGCCGGCCCCTGGCAGACCGATCATTTCCTGGCTTGGACGTGGAGGACGGACCAGAAGGGGTGAGACTGCCTGGCGGTTGCCGTGGTCTGGGAGCCAGACGTGGCCGACCCCAGAAAGCGGGCGGTGGGGAGGAGGGAGCAGTGAGGGGCGAGGCTGAGAGCGCTTCGGGATCCGCAGGACGTGGGGGTCAAAACGCACAGCCTACATCTGACCGCCGATTGCTCTAAACGCTCCTTCCAGGATTGCAGCAACCAGACAAAGCTATGGAGCAGGAGAGAGGATGGAAATATGTCTTCACAGTCCATCAACTTTGCCTTGAACCTCCCGTCAGATCTCCACAAACTCTCGCGTGAGAAAGACAGAGGCCTGGCTTTACGGGTGACTGGGAATGTTACTGAACAGGCTGGGAGGGCCAGACCCCCTGCCAGCCCTGCTGGGGGGGGTAGCGGTCCCCTGGGGCAGGGGCAGCCTCTGGCCAGCTCCAGTGAGGCCTGGACCAGGCCCCTGCACCCAGGGTGCTGACCTGGGAGGGCTGGTGGGCGGCCAGAGTCCACCCTGCCCCGCATGCTAAGGGAAAGAAAAATCTAGAAAACCCCAGTACTTCCCAGGGGCACTGTGTATTGCTAGTCTAGCTTTGGGGTTTTCTGGCCGCCCTATACGTCTCGTTCGGAAAGAGAATGTTGTCATGAGACAGGGTCTCAAAGACCATCTTAGTCACCTGGACCTGAAGCTGCTCGGCAGACAAGGGACACGAGGGAGGCCCACTCGGGGTCTTCCTGCCGCCCGGGGCCCTCCCCCTGCACCTCCGGGTTCAGCGGAGATCCGCACCAGCTTCCCTGCCTGCGCTGCAGGCAGACGCGGTGCCTCACGCAGGTGCCTGCTGCCCTGGGGCTCAGAGTTGACTCATTTGAGTTCAGCCACAGCCGTGGGGCCCACTGCCCGTAACATGCCTTGGGCATGACTCTGAGCCCCCAGAGTGCCGGGGAGGCTTCGGGGGGATGGTTCCAGCCCAGGGGACCGGACACCTCACAGCGGCTCCCCGAGAGGGGTGCCCAGGCCCAGGGCCACACGATTCCTGACCAGCCGGCATCTCCCTCTCAAACTGCCCTTTCCGTCGCTGCCCCTCGGTCACCGCATGTGGCCGGGTCGGACCCGTGCGGCAGCTGGGTGTCTGGGTGAAGGTGCTCACAGCCAGGCCAGCCAGACGCAGAAGCCGAGCAGGAATCGGAGGAGTGAGGTCCCCACAGGTGGGGTGCACCGGGCCTGGGCCCACGTACACCGTCACCTCCCGGGCTCTGGCCGTGTGCCAACGCCCATAACCTGGGATGTGGGCTTCGGCTGCTGAGAGACAGAGGCAGGTGGGGGGCGGAGTGCAGGTTCTGGTCTTGGCCCATCAGAGCCGGCTCTGAAACCCTCAGATGACAGACGTCACAGGGCCCTGGCATCCCTCTCCCACAAGCGAAGAGGCTTTTCTTCCAGAGAAGCACTCCCAGGCCCTTTCATCTTGGCCATCTTCGGTGGCAGCGCTCCAGACACGAGCACGTGGAAAAGAAGAAGAACCCTGATAAGTCTCGTAAATAGCCTTCTTCCTTCACCCCGATTTCCGGCAGGATTAGTCCCTGATCCGCTGGAGCCAAGGACGCGTCCTTGCAGGTGTTGAGGACATGAAACATCCTCAGGTGGCGTCTCCCTGAGGCCTGGAGTGACAGAGCGCAGGCGTCCACATGGCGAAGCCTCGGCTAACACCGGGCCCCTGCCTGGGGACGGAGGGCAGAGGTTCCTGGACCAGCTGCACCCCTGGTCCCCACGGGCACGAGCCGAATGCGGCTGCTCAGGCCCCGCCCCACTGGCCTGTACCTGAGGCCAAGCAGGGACACCTGAATCTCTAGCGGGTGTCCCCCGGCGTTGCTGACGCAACCGGTCCACGGCCTGGTCACAGCAGACAGTGAGCCAAGATGGACACACCCTGTCTGGGGAGCTGGTTGTGCAGAGGGGAGGGCAGGATGCAGCCCCCAGTCAGAAACAACACCTGGCCTCTCTCGAGTCTGGCCAGTTCCTCTGAGTGTGACAGCTTCCTGGGTCACCATCTTGCCCCAGGGCCCCAGGCCTCCTCAGGACCCAGTCCTCTCTCCTAGCCCCCACCCCCACTCCCAGGTGAGCATAGGGCAGGAGTCCAGGGCATGATTGTGGAAGGCCACAAGCTGGGGCCCCACCTCCGGCCTCTCCTCCAGGCCAGGGGCCACCGCCACCACCCCATTTGCCCTTTGTCTGAGAGATGCGCTGGGTGGGAGCTTCAGCCCCACTGACCCTCCAGACTTATTTCCTCCCAAAACTGCGCCCCTCCGCCCCCCGCACCAGGGGCTGGGCAGCCGTGCTGTGCGATGTAGGATGACCATCATCCCACCCGATGGGGCCCTGGGATTTTACCCAAAGCCAGGCCGTGCTCCCGGGGGGACTGGAGCCTGGCTTCCAGAAGGAGGGCCACGCCACTCGCCTGTCCCATGGCGTGGGCACCCTGTCTCCCTGCCCCTGCTCCTTCCCTCCTGGGGTCCAGCTGGCCTGGGAGGCCCTCGAATCCCACAGCCCAGGCCCAGGCAGGATGTCGAAGCCGCCTGTCCCCTCCGTGGGGACGGGGGTAAGATTGGCGCATCCCGGGGCCTGGAGATGCAGCACCGGGGGGTTCTCAGCAGGAGCACCTCCCGCCCCACTCTTCTCTGGGGCGTGGATGGGCCATAGGTTCCAGCCAGTCTCGAGGTGTGACCCCCCTCAAATGGTGGTGGGAGGGAGCCATTCATCATCACGGAACGGTCTGGCCGCTGGCGTGTTTATCTGGAGGAAGGAAATGGACTCTTTTCATCTCCTCCCCGTGGCGTCTGGCCCGCTTGCTGCTGCTCCGTGGCCGGGGATTTTAAATAGTGCGTGCGCATCTGCTGGGGCCTGTTTCGTGTCTCCCACGGAGCCCTCGGCTCGCCACCCCTGGGTGTTGGGCTTTATTGCTCCTTCCTCCTTTAAATAAACTCTGTCATACGTGTAATTCTCGCTGGAGCTGCATCTGGAAGTCTGTTCGGGCCCTGGGGCTGGCCAGGCCTGACTCCCTCCTTGGCTGGTGTCCCCAGTGGACAGGCCAGGACACCTGGGGTCCAGAGGGTGCCCGCCCGGAGGGTGGCTGTGGTCCAGGAGGCGGCTAACCCGCCGGATTTCCAGGCCAGGGAAGAAGTAGTAAAAACAGCCTCCCCTGCACCTGCCGCAGAGATCGCCATGGTGCAGCCGCACCTACCCATCTGCACACTGCCGGCCCCCGGGGGCCCTCGGCTAAGAGCGCCCCCGAATGGACAGCCACGCCAAAGGTCAAGGCACATGGGGGTGAGCCCACAGGGCAAGAGGCCTCCCACCCGTTCATCCACCCCTCTCTCATCCATCATTCAGCCATCCATCCACGGAGTCGCCATCATTTCAGATGTCAACCTCGCAGGCTGAAGGGGACGACGCCCCAGGGAAGCCCTTGGCTGTGGGGGCGGGGCCTCGGTGTTAGAGAGATGATAGGGGTTTGGGGTGGTGCGTGCAGCTGCCAGGCTGCGGGAAGCTGCCAGGCTGCGTCCAGGAGGGGAAGGGGGTTTGTTCTTCCGCAGCTCTCAGGAACCATGGCCCCTGTGGCCCAGCCGAGTCACCCTCCCAGGTCCGCCCCCCTCCCCGGCAGTCGGGCCTCCCGGGCTCCAGGACGGACAGGTGTAAAGGGGGACTGTGGCCTGGGAGAGGAGGGAAACCGCGGACGAGTCAGGGACGGTCCGGCGGAGGAGCACTGGTGGGGCTTCAGGTTAGGCCCAGGCTGGGAGGCCGGGCCACGCAGCCTTTTTCCCGGTGTTATCTTGGGAGCCTCGCCGTAGCTTTGCAGGAGCCGGAAGCGGGGCCGGGAAGGGCCGGGCGGACTTGCACCGCCCCCTCGCGGCGGGCCAGGGCCTCTGCCCCTGCCCGGAGTCGGGGCGCCTGGGCGGCAGAGAGGACAGGGAGGTGAGAGCCGATGCCGCCCCCTGGTGGTGGGCGAGCCTGCCTCCTGCGGTCGGTCGTTGAACATTTTTCGCCGCCCAGCTTCACAGCTGAGGCTCCGAAGCTTTGACAGAAGGGGTGTTGTACCCCAGACCTTCCGCGCACTGGGGACCTGGGGAGGGGGCGCACATCGCTGCTGCTTCTTCCCCACACACCCTCGAAGGCAGAGGCTGTGGGGCTGTCTGCCAGCCTGCCCTGGTGGCTCGGCTGATAGCTAACCGAATCCAGACTTGAACCCCAATCCCTCCACCGGTCCCCACTGTCCACTCTTCACATTTGGGAGCGGGGGAAACTGAGGCTCGGGGGTCGGACCGGCTGTCCAGGTCGCCAGCACGGGGAGCTGCCCTGTCCTGGAGCTGTTAACCCAGTGGTTCAGGGACCCGGGAATCGGGCGACGGAGCGGATGCCCCCGGCAGGACGTCTGGTGAGGTGCGGGGACACGCTGCAGGGGGCTGAGGTCATCCCCCGCAGCAACAGGAAGCGTGGAGGAGGTCCGGGCATGCGGAGGGTTCGTGTTCGTTCCTGCTGCCGCACCTCGGCCTGGCTGAGCTTCCGTTTCCCCTGAGGTCAGGACCACCACGACCTGCCTCCCGCACTGGTGTCCAGATGGAAGTCTTCGGAGAGGGAGGCCCCTGCTGCAGTCGGTGCCCGTCCCTCCAATAAACTCCTTGAGCACCCACTGTGTGCGGGGTCTTTGAGAGACAGAGAAACGGACCCCACCCCCACCAAGAATGTCCTCACCTTCGCCCCCAGAACCCGTGAGCACGTGGCCTTACGTCGCCAAAGGGACTTGCAGGTGTGATGACCGACGTTGGGGATGGCAGATTGTCCCGATTTCCTGGGGGGATCCCACGTCATCACAGGGGCCCTCCTCAGTGGGAGGTGGGAGGGCCAGGGTCAGGGGAGAGACGCGACTCTGAAGCAGGGACGGGGAGGGGGTCCTGCAGCGCAGGTGCTGAGGCCGGGGGGAGGGGCCTCCACCCCGGGGATGCGGCGCCACCCCGCAGCCCCGGAGGAGCCAACCCCGAGGAGCCTCGGCCGTAGCCCACGGGACTTCTGGCCTGCGGACTGCTGGAGTGTGAACCTGCGGTGAATGTGTGGTCATGGGCGGCAGAGATGGGAAAGTAACACGGGTCCTGTTCTGGGATGTCATTCATTGTTTCCTAAATGAAGCGGGCACTTGGTCTGACTCCACAGCACCCACAGACCCCACACCGGGGCGAGGCAGCCCTGGGGGCAGGGGGCGCTGAAGCAGCCTCAGTCGTCCCATCCAGGGAGGCAGGAAGTTGTTTCTGACTGCCACTGGAGGGACTGGGACTAGGGCCGGACCCTGGGGCTCAGAGCCCCAGAAGAGCTCTCCTCAGCGCCACCCTGCTCCTCCAGGCCAGAGCCCACCGAGAGCGGCCCGGTGGGAAATAATAGAATGCTCCGTTTGAATGCGTTTCCTTCCATTTTTAAACCATCACCTTCTTTCCCATAACTTTTAGTGTCGAAGGGGGCTGGGAGCAGCGTCCCCCGGCTGTCTGAAATGATCTTGGGGGGCGCAGAGCCCTGGCCCTTCATGCCCACGGCCTCCCCGGCCTGGCACAGACGACTCTAGCCCCAGTTTATGGAGGGGGACAGCAAGGCTCAGGAGCGGAAGTGACTGGGCCAGTGTCACTCGGCTGCTGGAGGTGCAGGGGCTGGGTCCAGACTCAGGTCCCTGGAGCCAGCCTCTGCCCTTTTTCCCACGACGCCCTGCTGCCCCCTGGAGGTGAGTCTGGCTTTGCAGAGCCTGCGTGCAAGGCTGCCGCAGAGCAGAGCAGCACCTGGGAGCACCCTTCCCCGGTTCCTACAGCCGGACCCAGCGCTGGGTACACAGGCCAGGTTTGTCAGGGGACGGAGTGTATTGCTGGAGCATGGCTGGTCACAATGTGGGGTGACGGGGAGCTGGCACCCCTATTATGTGGGGGACTCAAGGAGGGAGCAAAGCAAAAGCCCAAGGAGTCTGGGAGCTGGGCTGCCATTTAGTTCCATAGCGGGGCTTAATGATATGACAGTGATACCCCAGCTGCTGTGGCTCAGTGGACTGAGTGCTGGCCTGCGAACCAAAGGGTCACTGGTTCATTTCCCAGCCAGGGCATGTGCCTGGGTTGCAGGCCAGGTCCCCAGTAGGGGGTGCATGAGAGGCAACCACACATGGATGTTTCTCTCCCTCATTCTCTTTCCCTTCCCCCCTCTAAAAATCTTTTAAAAATATGACAATGATGACTTCGTGTCTTTGTTTAATGAAAATGTCCTACTGTGTGTTAGGCCAGGACTCAGAGCAGAGAGTGGCCTCATGATAGATAGTGGATAGGACCCCAGAGGCCGTGTCATGGAGACTGAGAGGCAGAGGGTGAGGGGGGAGCTAATCCCAGCTCTGGTGGGGGAACTTTCCAGGCAGACGGAACAGTGAGTGCAAAGGTCCTGAGGCAGGAAACAGCCCCCCCCCACCCACCCATTTGAGGATCAGCAGGACAGTCAGCGTGGGCGCAGGGCAGGGCACACCTGGGGTGTGAGGTCATGGAGAGGGGGCTGGGCCAGGGTGGGCGTGGGGCTTGGAGGCTGTGGCGAAACGTGGGCCGTGGCTGGGGCTCCACAGGAGGTAGCCAGGTGTCTGGAAGGCCTCTGGAGCTGCAGGCTCGCTGGGGTGTTCAGATTTGGCAGGTCCTGGTGAATGCAGTCCTCTTCTTGGACTTTGTGAAAGTGGGCTTCTTGCTACCAGCCCTGCTTGCAGTGCTAAAAGTCCCACAAGAAGGATGCCATTTGCTTTTCGAATCCGACCTCCTGCAGCTGCTTGCCCTTTTCCCACAGACGGCAGGCTTTCAGCTGATGGAGTTCCATCATGAGGCGTTTTCTTACAGGGCAGCTCTGCTCTGGCTGGGACGCTGAGAGATTCCTTGTGCTTCCCGCCCCCCTGGCCCCCACCGTGGCCGTGGAGCCAAACGTCGCTGTGCCCTCTACCGGAGGGCATCTCCCAGGTTTCCGGGCCACGCCTGCCCCACTCCCCACGCAGTTGTCTTCATTCCTCCACCCGTCCTGACACGAGGTGGTGAGCCCGTGCCAGCCTGAAGGTTTGGGGGAATAGACAGGAAGGAGAGCGCAGAACTGGAGAAACTTCAAGTTCAAGGCCAGACACCAGCATCCCCAGAAAGAGCTTCGGCTCACTGTGCACTTGCCGAGCTCCAAGACCCAACCTAAGTCCTTTGCCTGTGTTACCTAACAGAATCCGCGCGCTGGCTCTCACAGACAGGGAAACTGAGGCACAGAGGCTATCCGATTGGCCCAAGGCCGGCAGCGGGCGGTACCTGGCAGTCCGGTTGGAGGATGCAGACTGCATCTGTCAGATGCAAGGCCGAGACTCTGCGGGGCCGAGCTCCTGGCCTCCCCCTCCCCCCTCCCCCACCCTGCCGCATCCACCCGGGCCACGCCCTGACCCTTAGCAGCTCTCACCCTCCTCTCTGTCCTCTCGCTCCCGACATTTAGGGACCTCGGCTCCCCCAGGACTGAGAAGTAGCAGATCGAATATTTGATGACACGTAATTGTTTCCCTTTGCATTATTTTTCCCTATCTTTTCCCTCTGTGGTGGTTAGGTCCCCGAGGGTGGAGACCCACCCCCAAGGATAGAGACTGCACCTGGCTTGCTGACCATGATCCCCTGTCACCCAGCGCAGGCCTGGCACAGAGGAGAGGCTCAGCGTGCGTTTGCTAAATGAAAGGGGGTGTGAACCCACATGCAGGGACGAAAGTGACATTTTTCCTCTGTCTCATTCTCTCGGAAGCAGCTTCGTGGCAGGGGAGGCTGACAACAGTGAGGATCAGTGAGACAATTTCTGGCGAATGTTCTAAGTGCCCAGTTTCTGGTACCACCTGACCTTCATTCAACTTCTTTTCCTTTTGCCTTGGCTGCTGGGAAGCTCGAAGCCAGCTTGTAAACAAGGGATGTAATAGCTCCCTTGGGCCCTGGAGAACTTACCCCTCTCTGCTTCCTCTGCCCTCCCTGCTCTGCTGCTGCCCTTTCCAACTTCCTTTGCTAACTGCCTTTCATTACTGCCACCTGCATCGCTGCAGAGAGGAGGCGGGTGGCAAACAGGGCGAGAGGAACAGGCGTGTAGGGAAGCGGTGCTGGGGGGAAGGGACAGAGCCCCCCCTCCCCACCCCAGGCGAAGCCTCAGCAGCCAGGATTGTCCACCTGGGCCTCCCGGGCCTCCTGGAGCCAGCTCCAGAATCCAGCAAGGACGGGCAGATAAGATCTCACCAGATAAGGCAGGTAAGATCTCACCAGATAAGGATCCATTGACCCCGGATGTGAGGGAACCCGCACATTCTCCTTGCCCCACACTCTCCTGGGAATAAAATGCCAGGTGCAGGAGGGTGTGGAACCTCCAGGGAGACTCCCCAGCCGGGCTGGGCCGGGGACAGCAGGGGAAGGTGAGGAACAGCAGGAAATTCCAAGCTAGGCCCCGCCCAGCAGGAGAGGAGGCCAGGGAGGGAGGCTGCTGTGGCCTTCAGCCGCTGCCCAGCCCGTGGGCCCCCGGGGGGGTGGGGCGTGAGGCTCAGGGGATGGGGCCCCAGGGAGGCGCCTTGTGTGCGAGGAGTCTTGTGCCTCTGCTGCAGGCTGGCTCGGGGGACCCCTGGGGGCCTCGCCTGAGGGCTCCTAAGGTCAGTGGATGAGCTCAGCCATCTTCACTCTGAGACTGTTTGTCCCCAATGAAGGGACTCTTCCGGCCTGGCCTGGATGCCACTGTCTCACTTCAGGGGTCTGGGCAGGAGGTTGAGACTGATGGTCACCCACAGAGACGCGGGCTTTGGGTTCGTGTGTCAGGGCCACCACCCCACTGTATTGTGGGGTGTCGGGGGTTATTCCATCTTCCGAGCCTTCCCAGCATCCATCCCAGATGCGAGGAAGGGTCCAAGTGTGTCAGTCCAGGTGGGAGTCCAACCCACGCCCTCACACGTGAGCGGCCCCAGGGCGCAGCCCTGCAGATGCCCATCCCGCAGATGTGGGTGGGTTGGGCCATGGGCGTCCCTGTGCCCCTCCGCCTGGCCCAGCGCTGGGCACACAGGGCGGGTGGTCAGACGCACTTGCCTGTGAGTGCATGACGCTACTGGGGTGCTTCCCATGCCCCAGAGAGGGGGGGCCCTGGGGTGTCAGGGAGTCTGAGGACTTTTTGGAGGTCCTCTGGCGGATGAGGGGCCTTGGGTACTCACCTGGGAGTCTCTTGGGCAGTGGTCGGCAGCCTGCTGGTACAGGAGCCCGGGGGAGCGTCTCCTCTGGGTCCAAGGACCCTTGCCCAGGGTTGGGCCCCTGGTCATGCAGTCCCGGGACTGCCCTGCAGGGGGCAGTGCCTGCCTGGGGACTGGCCTTCAGGAGGCCCTTGCTCTTCCTGCCTGGCTCAGAAGGGAGGAACCTCCAGGGTGCTAGCAGCCTCTGTCCCAGCCCAGCAAGGCGGGGTGAAATGTGTCCAAATGGAAGTGCCCAGAGCCAAAGGGCCTGGGGACTCCGTGGGTAGCACCCCCTCCCCACCCCCAGGCTTGGCAGGGGTGGCGGGGAGACGGGGCGGCGGGGAGCCGGGGCTGCAGGCCAGAGCTCCCCTCCCACTGATCAGTCTGCAGTCCGTCCAGGGCGGGGGTCGGTTGCTCTCAGAAGGAAGCCTGCCCTCCAGGCTCAAGGCCCCTCCAGCTCTGACTCTCACAGGCCCCCACAGCCTCGCCTCCAGTGTCCCCCAGGCTCACTGCGTGTCCCCGGCTCACACTCACACCAGCGTCTCGTCTGCCTGACCGGCTCGAGGCCCCGGGGAATGCCCTTCGCTCTCACCTTTGCTCACCGGCTCCAGATCCAGGCCCCTCCTGTGCTGCTGGGCCTGAGGGGGGACCCGGGGTCCCTGGCTGCCCCGCCCCTGAGATGGCACCTCTGTCTCACCAGCCTCTCCAGTGAGGTCCAGCGGTTGGCGATGTTCAGTCTCTGTGCCTGCTCCGTCTGTTCCCCACAAGAGGCAGGCAGGGGGACTGTGCTCTGTCTGCATGACCGTCACCACTCTCATCACTCACGGCCCTTGGAGGGGGTACCTGCGGGGGCCCACACCAGGCTTCCTTCCCCGGGAACTCCTGGGCTGGCTGGACTTTTCCGATGCAGGGGCAGCAACTCAGGGACATGACTCGACCTGCGTGGGCGCATGGAGGGGCAGCGTTTCTGGGTGTGTTATTTTTTAACCCTCACCAGGGAAGGGGTGTCACTGATGTGAGAGAAACTTCGGTTGGTTGCCTCCTGTGTGCGCCCCAACTGGGGACTGAACACACAACCTTTAGGTGTTCGGCATGACGCTCCAATCAACAGAGACACCTGGCCAGGGCTGTGTATTTTTAAAAACACTTTTAAAGTACTTTCTCTTCCCATTGTTCTCTTTCTGGTTCATTCTCTCCCTCGCAGACGCCACCTGTTGGACACCGTGCAGGTCAGAGGGGGCGGAGGAGAAACAAGATCCGGCCTTCGAGACACGCCGCACTGCGCCCACACGTGGGGAGTGATCAATAACCAATGTCCCAGGAGGTCACTGTCGCGTACCAGCAACTCGGGGTCTCGGAGAAGGAGGGACCAAGGGGCAGGGACCTGGGCCTGACCTCAGGGCCTCGGTTGCATCTGGCTGGAGGTCAGCTGAGTGCCCTGCCCCACACAGCCCCATGGCGGAAGGAGCCTGCAGAGCAAGGGGACGTCACCCGGACGCCCGCAACAGGGCCGTCCTGTCAGTGTCACCACCTGACACGAGCCTCTGCCTCTCACACAGTGACCCCGCTTGGGCGATGACCTCCATCTGGCTGGCAAACTGTGGGCTGTGGGTGAGACCCGCCCACCACCTGCCCGCGTCCAGCCCACGAGTGAGGACGGCATGTGCCTTTTTAGAGGGGGGAGGAAACCAAGGGAGAAACCCGGGTTGCGGCCCACGGAGACAATTCCAACCCCAGAGCCAGTGCCCAGTGGGGACCATCCTTGGCACACGGATGCCCACACGTGGATGCTGGTGTAGCTGCCTCCTTACCACAAGGCAGGAAATGGAGTCCATGTGGCAGGACCGTGGGTGCCGACCTGGAAACGCTTCCCTCCCTGGAGGAAACACTTTATAGAACGTTTTCGCGGCCCTGACCTACATGCTCTCCCGAGGGAGTGGTGGGGAAGGGTCTTTCATAGGGAAGGGGGCAGGGGGATGGAATGTTCTGTGTGGGGCGGGGCTGACTCTCCTGGGTCTTAACATCAGATGTGGACACAAATACCATTGCAAGGCGATGGTCGCTGAGCATGGGCACTCCAGATACCGCGCAGATGATGAGCCACCGCTGGGGTGGCCTTGTGGCTCATGGCACAGGCTCTGGGGTCAAGTTTCAGCCCTGTAGCCACTCTGTGCCTCAGTTTCCCCATCCTGAAAGTGAGGAGATCAAAGGGGGCTGTAAGCAGAGGCCTGGGGTACTGGGACACCCCAGCGTCTCCCTCCCAGAGGCTCCACTTCCTGTCACCTCCCTTGGCTCTGCGCCCACTTCTGGACTGCTGATACTGGGTCCCCCCAGGGCCCATGCAGCTGCTGAGCCAGGGCTGGCACAGGGCCCATCCCTTTACAAGGAAGAGCTCTCAGCCACCCCCACCACCAGGCGCCTCGGGAGAGGTCCCACTTCCCCACAAGAAACGAACTGCTTTCGTAAAAGCATAAACCAGGGCCTGGCCTTGAGAGGTGCTGGAGATAAGAGGGACATTTATGACCAGATAAGCAGACAAGAGCATCTGGGCCCTGGTTTGGCCTCACACCAGGCCCTAGCACAGCAGGGCCCAGCTGGGCCTGTGAAAGATAAGAGGGCAGAAGTGGGCTTCCTGGGCTGGCCCTTCCCAGGGACAGGGGTGAGGGGGATGGGGTGAGGCGCCCTGGCCCACAGCAGGCCTCTGAGGGGCCTGGGCTGGGGCAGAGGCCGCCTGAACACCGGAAACGCCCTGTGGTAACCTCTCCAGGCGGGGTGCTCAGGGCCCCGGGGAGGAACAGCTTTCTCCCCTTGTGTCTGCAAGAGCCCCAGGAAAGAGGGCACCCCTGACCTCCAGGTCGGGAATGCACCCCACCCAGTGGCCTCCCTGGGCATGGCACGGGAACAGGGAGGGGCAGGCGGTCCCCCCAGGTCAATCAGGGGACAGGCAGGAGATGGCACCTCTGACTGCTGAGCAAGCCAACCTCAGGTCGAGGCTGGCGGTGAGAGACACCCCCCCCAACCCCGAGGCAGATCAGACACGTGGGAGGGGCTGGGGGAGGGTGGCTGGCCCTTCTAATCTCCCAGCACCCGGCCCTAGGTTCAGGAGGACTGTGGGTCAGTGTTTGCTAGGCGGCACTGGAGAAGGGTCATTGTCCTATCTGAGCCGAATTCCTCGCTCACGGCATTCCAGGGCTTACAGCCTTGGGGTGGTTCTCAAACTAGCACGCCTTGGCACCCCCACCTGGTCCTCATTCCATGGTGGGTTCCTGGCTCCCACCCGAGAGGTTCGAGTTAGGCGTGTGCATCTAACAGCTCCCTGGGGGTGCCCTCGAACCACCAGTGAGATGCTCTGCCCAGCCGTTTCTTTCTCTTCATATTGTGTTTTTCAAAGGGGACGCGGACCATTCTAACAGGCAGCCAGCACCCACTCGGGGGCGGCTACGGTAGCCCCAGCCGGGCCTCGCAGCAGGCAGGACAGAGGACAAGTGCTTCCTCCAACATCCTCGAGGCGGAGGCATGGCCCCCGTTTTGAAGAAAGGCAATTGAGGCCGGAGAATTAGAACGATTTCCCCTAGGTCCCTTGTTTATACAGGGTGCACTTGGGATTGTACCCAGGGCCCACACACTGGGACCTGATTGGGCATTGACCTTGCACATCCCCACCCCATCCCACCCATCGACTCTACTAAGGGAAAGAAAGCCCTTCCTGGGGCTGCCTGCCTGTCCGCCCCCTTACCTGGCTCACAGTTGCTCTGAGTCTCCAAGGGCCCGGTTCTCCAGGGCTCCCCCTAGAGGAGGCTGAGGGCACAGCCGTGCTGGAGGCGGGCCTTTCCCGCTTGTCAGAGATCATTTTATGGTTTTCAGAAAGTAAATACATATTTTTAAAAGACCAGAAGTAAATAAGCTAACAGGTTAAAATGGTAATTCCTGAGTGGGAATATAAATGATTACTACTTTTTACCAGTTCTTTTCTGAAGTAGTCAGATTTTAAAGCATACTGAAATAACACCCCCCCCCACCCGCCCCTCTCCATCAGCCCCAGCAGGCTGCCCCCGGGCTGAGTTCCTGGAGACGGACAGGTTACTCATTAACCAGGCCGTCTGAGCAGGGAACCCAGCCAGGGGCAGGAGTGTCCTTGTAGTGTGGCCCAGGAATGCCTGGCTCCTGTGACTCAGCCAGGGCTCTGGGCACCCGGCGGTGGCCAGGGACACGGCCTGCAGGTCACTGATCCTCACCAGCCACCCAGGAGCTCACTCCACAGCCACCTCAGAGCGAGCCCGACTCTGAGCCGGCTCCGCGGGGTCACCTCGGCGACCTCCTGGTTATTGCTGTCTGAGCAGGGACGCCAGGGGGTGTCAGGGGGCCGGGGCTCGGGCGGGGCGTGCTGAAACCAGGGGCAAGGGGCATTTCTAACCTCCCCTTTCCCAGGGCTTCTCTGAATGATTGGCTTGCTCTCTAGTAGAAATCAAGTGGGAGCTTCAAGGCAATATTACAGTTTCTACAAGCCACAGTGAAAAAAAAAAGATAAGTAAAGTGAAGTAGGTGACATTAACTTAAATAGTGTGTTCTACTTAACCCCATACATCCAACACGCTGTCATTCTGACACAGAGTTGACATGGAAACACGACTCCTGGGCTATTTCACATGCTGTTTCCACACGAGTCCGTGAGACCCGAGGCCTGTCTATGTGCTGGCACGCCTCACTCTGGACTCGCCACGGCCCAGGGCTCCGCAGCCACAGCTGGACAAGTGGCCACCTCGGCGGACCTGGCCTGAGGGGCTGGTTCACCCCTTCCAGAAAGAGCAGCAGAGAGTGGTTATGTTCTAGCAAGAGATGCAGAAGACAGAGAAAAGGCCGTACTGGTTATCCAGTGCTGGGTGACAAAGGGTCCCCAGCCTCAGTGACTGACAGGGGTTGACACCCTCCAGGTTTGGTAGGGTGGGAATCCGGGGGCGGCCCAGCCGGGGCCTCCAAGCAGGCTCAGCAGGCAGCAGGCGGGGAGTCAGCCGGGGCTGAGGCCACGTGAGTCAAGGCTGACCGGCGGCTCTCAGGTCCTCGGTGGCGACTGGCCAGAGACACCCATCCTTGGCTTTGCCGGGGGCCCTGCACGGGGCAGCTCACAACGTGGCAACTTGATTTCTCCAGAGTGACGGCTCCGGGAGAAAGAGGGCGTAAGAAAGGGCAGAGCAGACAGAAGCGACGTGTTTTATTCACTAGAAGAAGACACTGCTCCCGGCAAAGGACCTACAGGGGTGTGAGCCGTAGGAGGCCGGATCACTGGGGCTTCCCCCGCAACCCAGGTCACATTTCCAGGGACAAAAACAACAGTGTCCAAGGGGCACCGTGCACTGGGTGGAATTAATAGATTAGACATGGCCAAAGAGAAGACTAGTGAACTTCACAATACAGCAATAAAAATGATCCAAAATGCAAGGAAAACATAGAACCAAGCATCAGTGAGTCACGGGACCAGGAACTATATCACACCCATGTACTCAGGTAGGCGATACAGGAACTAAAAGTCCCCGAAAGCAAGGGGAAAGGGGGAGTAAAGGGGGGAAAATCGAAGAAGTGATGACCCCAAATTGTTCTAAATTGATAAAAATATAAACCCACATTTCCAAGGAGCCGGACGAACTCCCGGAACAAGAGACAGGAAGAGAAGCACGTGGTGACCAAACTGTTGGAAACTGGTGAGAAAGAACATGGAACAACCGGCCAGGAGAAGGCACTGCGGACGGACAGACAGACAGGCAGCGGGGGGATCAACGGCCGACTTCTTCTTGGAAAAGGTGTCAGGAGAGCACCACGCAGCCTCCGAAAAGCACGGGGAGAGAAACCCCATGGCCTGCAGCTCTCCGCCGAGCGGAAACATTTTTGGAAAATGAAAACAAAATAAAGACTTTCTCAGACACACTGAAGCTGCGAGAATTTATCGCCCGTAGACCTGCCCTCCAACAAATGTTAAAAGAAGTTCTTTAGGCAGAAGGAAGGTGGTACCCGATAGGTTGCTGAATTTATGTAGAGGGATAATGAGCATCAGGAATGAAAACTTCATGAGAAGTGTGTGAATTGTTTCTTACGACTTAATTAAACACCTTTAAAACGTAATTAACCATATAAGCAAAAATAATGCCACAATGGGAGAAACAGGATAGAAATATACCATTGTCAGATTCTTTTTCCTTTTGAAGATTTTATTTATTTACTTTTTAGAGAGAGGGAAAGAGAGGGAGAGAAACATCCATGTGTGGTTGCCTCTTGCGTAACCCCCATTGCAGACCTGGCCCGCAACCCAGGCACGTGCCCTGACTGGGAATCAAACCGTCAACCCTTTGGTTTGCAGGCTGGCACTCAATCCACTGAGCCACACCAGCCAGGACTGTAAAATTCTTCTACTAACTAAGTGATATAATATCAGATGAAAGTAGATCATAAGTTTAAGACACATACAATACACTGTCAAGCATCCACTGAAATAACAAAACAAGCAGTTATTGCTAATAACACAACAAAGGAGATAAAACCAAATCATTAAAAGCCCTCAATTAATCAAAACGATAGCAGGTAATGAGGGGAAGGGAGGAAAGAGCAGAGGGGCAGGTAGCTGCAAAGCCAACGTTGTCGATGGTCCCATTAAACATAAACGATAAAATCGCCCCCCGTTAAATGGCAGAGACTGTCGGTGTGAATAAAAACCCAACTCCAACAGCACGCCGTGCGCAGGAAACTCTCGTGAAACAGAAGCAGACACACCCGCTCACACCGACCGCAGTAAGGCCGGAATGGCTCTCTGCCAGCACCGGAGCCATCGGAGCGGGCAGGACTTGCGCCTGGACACTGCCAATCGACCTGACATGGTTCCCGTTCATATGGCTCTGCACCCCAAACCAGAGCATGCACCCACCTGGCCCGGGCAGGCGCGGGGATGCCAGCGGCAGGAGGCCCGCCGAGTGCCCCATCAGGCGGCGTGCTCCGGGGGGCAGGACCAGGGCTGTGCTGTCTGCCAGCAGAGCCCCTGCCTGGCAGCCACGCGGAGAGAGCCTGACTGTAAGGCGCTGGGTCGGGCGGCCCCACAGGCCGGTGCATCTGGATGGGGTGCGGCGGGCTGGCCGGCTGGATGCCTGGGCAGTGTCCCCGCATTCCTGTCTGAGGCAGAGCCCCTTCCCCTCCAGGGCCCTCTGTGTTTTGCTCTCCCGGCCTCCCCCTGGCCTCCCCCTGGCCTCACCCCCGTCACTGAGCCCAGCACCTTCACTTAAAGTCCCCCGATTGCCACTATTAGTCACTGGGGCTCACACCAAACAGTGGGCGGCTTGAACCATCAGAATAGTGAGCCAGGTTAGGCGGTGTGAGGGAAGGTTTGGGCTCCAGCCTCCCCAGACCCTGGCCCAGGCGTTCCTTGGCTGCAGAACTGGGGTGTGCAGAGGGGTGGCCCCCAGGCACAGGAGGGTCCCCGCACCCACACAGCGCTATGCTGTCGATTCTCTGCTGGGCCCCCCAACCCAGTCACCC
The DNA here is from genome assembly GCA_004024845.1 of Tonatia bakeri. Lineage (NCBI taxonomy): Eukaryota > Metazoa > Chordata > Mammalia > Chiroptera > Phyllostomidae > Tonatia > Tonatia bakeri. Next base: position 2,448 of record PVIA01008572.1, on the reverse strand, counting down.
CAGGTTCTTTCTGCCCCAGGAGGCTGACTAGTCACCAGCTCCTGCTTCTGGGTTCCAGCTAAAAGGAGCCAGCGGCGGGTCAGAGTATTGGAGGAGAGAGAGGCTGGCGGCCTTCGTGCTGGGCTGGGTGGGTGGCGGGGGCGGTGGGGGGGTGTTGGGTTAGGGCTAGGGTTAGCTCCCTGTCCCGCCCCTGCCCCGGCCCTCTCTCACTGGGTTCTCAAACAGCTCCCTCTGGTCAGGATATAACTTGGGGTTAACCATCAATCCCCCTCAGGGGCCCGTCTGCCTCTGCCAGGACCCTGATGGACACGTGTCCCCAGAACTAACAGTAACAACAGCGACGATAAAGATACAAATGTTTGCAAATGTGGATTCTAGGACGGTGAGGAAGCCAGAGGTCTTCTCTCCGAGTCTGGCCCCTCAGGGGGTCCCTGGACCTTGCCCCTTGCCCCTGGCCGGGCTGGGTCCGCTCACACACCCGTGCCCTGGAGGGCCAGTCGAGGCCAGCCGGCTGTGACAGGGCTGTCCCTGGTGGCATCTTGACCTCTGGGACCTAAGCTTTGCCCGAAAGTTACCCCAGCCCTTGAGTGACATGGGTGTTTCTTTCTGTTTCGTTTCTACTCAGATGGATTAAAGAGGAAGTCAGCAGTCCCAGGGGTAACAGGGTGCGAGCTAAAAATAGCCGCCCTAGACGAACAAAGCAGGTCAGTGGTCGGCACCCCAGAGGCAGCAGTTCTGGGCGCACAAAGGCCGCCGTTTATGGCCTCAGGTCTGGGTCGGCTGCCCCAGGAATGCCGTGCCCGAGATAACGGTGGGTGGGGTCCTGTTGGGTAAGGACCCCGTGCACCACAGGGAGTCGTTGACCTCCCAGGGGGGCTGCGCCGCCCGGGCTGGGACTCCTCCCACGCGCCTTCAGGACGGCGGCCCAGGCCCGGACTCAGGTGGGGGGGGGGCCCGGGCCGAGATGGGGCGCTCTCCGGCTGGGAGGGGGTCTGTGGTCCGTACCAGGCAGCTCGATCACAGAGCTGCTGTTCCGAGACCCCCCGGCAGGGTATCCCCCGAACCCTGGGGGGGAGAGCTCCTCTGTGCCCAGGAGCAGATGCCGTTCAGCGGGGTGGGCCAGAGGACCCTGGGGGGGCCGAGTTTTGTCTTCAGTATCAGGATTTCAACTCAAACTAAAGGCCCTGCTTATTATTTCAGGGGGTTGATCTTATGTAACCTTGGAACGCTGGCGGGAGCTTTCAGAGACTCACCATGAATCAAACTGGGGCAATAACAGAGCCTGCTTCCTTGTGCTGTTGAGAAGATTCCAGAAGATTCCAGAAGACTCTGAAGGCTTTAGTGCCTGCACAGAGCCTGGTGCTTGGTGACAGACGCCTGTTTCTGTTTTGGGCATGGATAGCTATCATCTTCTGACTTCAGAGGCTTAAAGCAGGCAGGATGAATCACAAAGGGCCTCCCCACGGGATGCCTGGTGGGAGCTGAGATCATCCATCTGTCTGTCCTCAACTCCATTCCTCAGGCCAGGCCTCCCATTAGCTTGTGTAATGAACAGGAACCCCTTTGCCCAGGTGCTTTGGCATGCTCCCTCCCTGAGGACCCTGGTCCTCTAGAGGGGCCAGGAATGGCCCTGCTCTTAGGGAGGGGCCTCAGTGTCCCCTGGGAGCCAGGCCAGGTGCGGCCAGTGCCAGTGGTGGCGAGGGTGGTGCTGCCGGGCCTGAGGGAGGGGCGTGGAGTCCTGAGCAGGGCCCCAGGCCTACACATCCAGGGTGGCATTGCCTGGTGTCCAGCTCCCAGCAGGGACACTCTGCTTGAGAGAGGGCTGAGGGGCCTAGATCTGTGTGGAAGGGCACCGAAACAGGGACATTTTTGAAAGGTGGAGGTGAGCTCTTTTTATTCGAATTTGTTTGTTTGAAGCCGCTGGCAGGGACTGGGGAGGCCGGTCAGGGCCACCAGGGGACCCGTAAGGCTGCCAGATGGTCTCCTGTGGACAGAGGCGAGCGCGGTGTCTGTACTCGGCGCCTGCAGGCATTATCGCTGAGATTATTCCTGGGAACTGCTGGAGAGCTCGGTTCCGGACCCGAGGGGGCCGTGTCCTCCAGGAGCTGCCTGTTTGCTGCCCTGCCGGCATGGGGGAAGGGTCCCGAGGCCCACACAGTCGGCGCTGCGCACCCTGTGACCAGGGAGAGGTTCGGCTAGGAGCCAGGGCAGGTGGGAGACAGGGAGGTCCCGGCCCTCACCTCACTGGTGTCCGGGGACGGGGCTCTATCACCGGGATTTCAGCGGAGAAGGCGCTAGAACACAGGCCTCCCAGCATGCTCTGATTTGTCCCTGTCATTTCCCTTCTCCGGTGCAGTCAGCACAGGAGCCAACGGCAAAGCCCGCGGTGCCCGCCGGCATGTCCTCGTCCGGGAGACCAGCGCCCGCTCCGCGGATGGAGACGCTCTC
>PVIA01008571.1:0-70292 GCA_004024845.1 Tonatia bakeri | reverse complement strand
GCCTCAGACGGCTCGGCTCAACGAACCCATGCAGGGTTACTGACCACCTCTGCCGCCACAGGCAAATGCATGGGTTCAACACTTTCTCAGAGGCTCATTAAAACCCAAGAGAATTGAGAGAAGGGTCTCCAAGAAAAATGTGCAAACTCATGTTCACAAAAACACGACTCACAAGAGCCAAGAAGCAGAAGAAACCCAAATGTCTTCTGATGAATGAGCGAGTGAACAAAACATGGTTTCGACGTGTAATCGTATGTGGCCTTAAACAGGAAGGACATTCTGAGACGTGCCGCGACACGTATGAACCCGAGGACATCGTGCTGAGTGAAGAAAACCAGACAGAGGAAGACAGAGACTGGGCAACTCCACTTCCACGAAGTACCTGAAGTTGTCAGACTTACGGAAACAGAAGGGAGAAGGGCGGTTGGTCGCCAGGGGCTGGGCGGGAAAGCACGCCGGGAGCTGTCATTCGCCAGGTGCAGAGTTTCAGTTCGCAAGACGGCAAGGTGTGGAGGGCAGCTGCATAGTAACGTGACGCTCCTGGTGCTACTGAACTGTGTACACTAGAGGTAGTTAAGGTGGTTAAGTGGGGGGTTTTTTTTGGCCACAATTAAAAATTTTAACAACTCACTAAAGAATTGTAAGGAATACACGTTTAGAGTAAAAGAATTCCACAGAGAAAGGGAATAAGCTAAAAAGGAAACGTCCCCCTCCCTCTCTCCTGGGTCCACTCTCCTCAGGTAACCACTGCGAACAGCACCGTCTGTCGGCTTCCGAAGAGCCCCTGACTCCACGAGCACGTACGTGTGTAGAGCACAGTGGCCGCAATTTCAGTACACGCTGTAGTCTTCTGTGTGTGTGTGTGTGTGTGTGTGCGTGTGTGTTTGCGCGCACAAAATACAGGGTGGGGCCAAAGTAGGCTTACAGTTGTTCCTAGGGAACATAACACAACAATTAATAAACAGGAATACAACAAACTCTCCCACGTCCTCACAACTGTAAGCCTACTGCGACCCCACCCTGTACCACAAACATCACGGTAAACGCAGTGGTTCAGTGACGACGTCTCAGAGCTTCCGAAATCAGCCCGTGCACACCTGACTCTGTTTTTAACGGCGGCACCAGACCCTGTTCCACAGACAGTTACTTAGCGTGCCTGCTATTGTACTTTCCACTTTTTAATGATGAAATAATTACAGTGAAACGGCCTTGCACATGCTTTGTTCACGCATGCAAATGTGCGACCTTTAATACATAGAATTTAAGTGGGTCAACAGGTTATCGATACATGGCTCTCTGTCTTTCGAGAAATCTGAATCAACTTCCTCCCCCTCCAACAGTGGCTGAGGGTACCCTACACTTCCGACAAAACTGGGTCATCGAACATCTTTAACCTTCTAGTAGATATCCGGAACCCGTCTCTCTTCCTTCAACAACTGATGAAAGCCAAGAGGCAATCTCTCCTTCTAACCCTAGAAAGTCAATTACAAAGCTTGGGAGAGAAAAGCAGCTTGACGTGCCACCTGCGGCCTGAGAACCTGGCGCTGCCGTCGGCTAACATGGGCCGCGGGGCCGGCAGGTCTCCGGGGCGCTGGGAGAGCTCCCCGCAGCGGACGGACCGCCATCATCAGGGAGTGAATGGCACATTCCATGGGGAAGCAGTGGGCTCCCACAAAAACGCTGTCCGCCCTTGGCTCCTCCCAGCGCCGCCCTCAAAAGACTGAGGAACCAGGAGCTTGGCGGGTGGTGGGGCGGTGAGCCAGAGCGAAAGCAAACACCACGTCCGAGTGTCATCCTCCCAACGGCATCTTGGGCAGCAGGCGCATGCAACATGTGTGGTCTCACGCCGATGCACGCACTCACCCGCATGATGGTAAGGTGAAGGGCACACTCAGTTTGTACACACATGAGCGATGGCAGCAGGGAGGTCACCACGGCTGCGGCCTGGCTGACACCGCTGAGACGCCGTTCTCAGACACACTCCAGCTCTGAAACACGCAGCTCAGAATGGATGGACGGATGCCAGCACCTTCCTACATAAGGTGCTTAGGATAGCTCCTGGCCCGTCATAAGCTCCTAACACATGTTCACAATCGACAACAGTAACAGACTCTCAGCAAACACAGCTCCTTTCGGCCAATGCCATCGGCTACAAAGAAGGTTAGGGACATCCTGGTTTTCTCAGCCTGGGTGTACTGGGGACAGAGGCTCTGGCAGAACAGCACTACCTCAGATGCCCCCGGCCTCCGGTTGGAGAGCCGGGTAGGCGTGAAGAAGGGGCCAGCGGATGGTGCTCGGGCATCAGGGACGGGAGAGGCACCGCAAGGCCAGGTACACTCTCTGGGACACTACAGAGGCCAAGGGGTCTAGAGAGACAGACAGGGCGGCCAGCATTTACTCCGCACCGGATGAAGGGCTTGAATGAAGACTCATTTGGGGCTCACATCAACCCTGCAAAGAAGCGGTCTCCACTTCACGGAGGAGAAACTGAGTCTCAGTCAAGTTCTGCTTACACAGCCAGTCGGTGACAGAGCCGGGGTACGCACAGGCCTCACCTGCGTGCCTGAGCCGCTGCCGTACTCCGTCAGGACGCCATGGGACAGGGGTCAGCATCTCACCCTGCGTCCCTCTGCCTCCTACCTTGCGTCTGCCTCTGGTGAGCAGATGTTGTATGATGGAGCCTCGGAATTTCTTCTTTGTAAAAAACAACAAAGGGCTATAGCTGGAAAGGACATACACTGAGCAGATGAATGTTGCAAACAGAATTGCCCCGTGGAACATCAAAATCACTTAATATGCTCAATTGCTTTCAGAGCACGCCTTGCAGAGGACCGTTATGCTGATTACCAATAATTATCATCTACTCATTAAGGAAAGTCCCGAAGGTCTTCTACAAAGGAACACTCACTGCTGAGATGGAGTCACTCTGTGTACTTGAAAATAATGAAGCTGCCGTTCTTTTCAAAATTATCTAATTTAGGTTTTTCTCGGATTTACGCCGTGCTTCTCTGCAAGGCCTCGGAGTGAAAGGGCTTTGCCAAATTTAAGCAGAGTCTCTCTCTCAAAGGTCTGCATGGATCGTTGACACACCAACCCCCTGAAGGGCAGGGGTGAGTGGAGAGAGGTTCAGGGAAGAATTCAGACCTGAAAGACACACTGCCCCAAACTCACTGCTTTTCTTAAACATGTTGGTTCCAAAGAACTTGTTTCTCTGAAGACTCTTGAGATCACTGCCCCTTTGTGAAGAGAAGACACTAGATTTCCTGAGAGCAGCCTTGAAGCCTTTGGGACAAAGTTAACATAAACACACACGCAGGAGCCGAGAACTGAAAATGGGCCAAGTGCTTGACAGGCTGAGTGCTGGACCTCCCCCATTTCAGTGAAGTCCTTTGAGATGTCAGCAACTTCCGGGCCAGCTCAGGTATGGCTCTCCGGCCTAGGGGAGAGCCCAGAACCTTCCAGAAACCCAAGGACTGGGATTCAGGAACAGGAGTCATCATCGGGGCTCATAGAAACCAGACCTGAAGCGGTACCTGGCTGACGGGGATCTCCTGGCACCTATTAACTGGCTTTCAGCCGCACGAAACAGAAAACCCAACTCGAAATGGCTTGGACGGCAGGGAGACGGCCTGTCTCACAGGACCGGAAGTGCAAGGGGGAGGTGGGTTGAAGGTCAATGAGGTATCTGTGGTCCAGGGTCGCTCCTCTTCACTCTGCCATTCAGAACGTCAGCTTCCTCCTGAGGGGACACTTTCTGCGTCTAGTCACAGGGTGTTGGACAGTGGACATGTGGGCCATGTGTTTCCTCACTGACATTTCAAAAGAGAAATGTTCCCCCCGAAGTCCCACAGACCTTTACGTCGAGGTAGCATGGGCCTGAATTAAGTCACACGACTCCTAAAGTAGGCCCTCATGTGGCCTGGTGTTGGCCTCGCCCTGACTCCAGTCACTAGCAGAGAGGACAGGCCCACCCCATTGGTTCAGACTGCTCAGGGCACCTCCCTGGGGTGAAGCCAGATATGTGGGTGGCGGAGGGAAAGCAGGGGGAAGGAGAAAAAGAACACATGAGAATAATTCCCAAGTTTTGGGCTCACGCAAATGGGTAGATACTCAAGCCACAGGGGAAACCTTAGAGGAAAACCAGGTCAGAAGTGGGGTGTGAATCAGGAGCTTTGTTCTGAAACACCTCTTAGAATCCAAACCAAGATGCCAAGTAAGCTATGGGATCTATGAATCTGGAGCTCAAGGAAGGGGTCAGGACCAGAGTTACCACTTTGAGAGTGATCAGCACAGGGCTGGCAACAGAGAAACCAACTAAAGAGGGAATGTGCATAGAGAAAGAGGTGAGGGTCTGAGGCCGAGGGCTGGGGCACTCCCACACCTGCAGGCAGAGTGCAGGAGGAGGGAAAGCCAGCAAAGGGACCAGGAACCAAGAATCAGTAAGGCGGAAAGAAAACCAGACGCATGTACTGTCCTGAAAAACCGAGAGAAGCCTGTGTTTCTTGATGCAGAGAAAAATCAGTTACGTCCTACGCTGGGAGGTTGGGTAAGGGCGGGACGAGAGGGCAGCACTGCGCTGGCAATGTGGACTCACCAGTCACCCAGAAGGCTGCAGTCTCCATGCGGCGAAGGGGACGGACACCCACCTGGAGGGAGTCTCGGGAAGACAGAATGCGGGGAAGCAGAAACGTTTAATGTAGACACCTCTTTCGAGTTTTTCCTGTGACGGGTAGCAGAGGAATGGCAGTGACTAAAGGGTCATGGGGCCAAAGCAGCGGCTTTTATTTCAAGAAGGAAGCTCCTCAAGCACAGTTCTGTGCTCACGGGAACGACCTATCAGAGCTGGATGATGCAACAGGGGGAAATAATTCCGGGAGCAAAGACCTTGAGAGAAGCCCAAAGGAGACGGGTGGAGCGCAGTGGGGCAGGAAGGAGGTGGCCTTCCCTAGAAGCAGGGCTATGTCACTCAGGGGGACAGGCAGAGAAGGGGCACAGACAGATCCACATCAAGCGGCTGATACGGTCAAGAAAACCAAAAAGGTAAGTTCGGCGCTCCAACCACGTGACTGCTTTGGGACCCTGACGTTGTCATGACCTGCCAAGAACCCAGGAGGGTGCCTCAGCCGCCCAAGCCCTCCCACCCCCCTTTGCAGCACCACCATTGACCCGCCTGGCCCCCCTTCCCTCTAGCCTCCTTTCCCTCCAGGAAATCTTCCAGACTGCCGAAGGTTATCCCTGTGAAACCCACACCCTGCCCTACACTGCATGGGCCCCTAGCACCAGCACAAGGCTGCTCTTCAGGAGTCAGTCCAGTTCCCCTGCCCTCTGTCCCCAGCTTACGTTCTAGCCATATGCCCATCGTTGGCCAGTCCACCACCCCTACAGCCCCGTTCACGCCTCTGAACATGCTGGGTCTCTCCTGGAAATGCCCTCCGCCCCGGTGCACGCAGCACACCCCCATCTACCCAGCGCCAGTGAACCTTCCCGGTGCAGCTTCCTTCCCCTGCCTCTCCTTCAGCCCCTCCACGGTTCCTAGACACACACAGCACTGCAGCTTTTGCCGTTTGGCATCAGAATTCCCTTCATCTGCCTGTGTCACTCGTCATTCTTAACATCTAGGGCACCAGCTTGACTCACAGTAGGTCAGCACAGGGGGTCAAACACTAAATGAGAATGAATTTAGCAGCTCAGCATTGAAGATGAGGAAGTGAGCCGAACGGTTCCAATGGGGTTCGGCGTCTCACCTCACACTGCTCGCGCTCCCCAGGGAAGGCGGCCTGGGTGCAGGTGGACACAGGATCAGCTGTCGGCGGCCACGGCTCCTTTCACAGCCGGTTCTGAGACCCAACATTTCAAAGCGACCTTCAAAGTCAGATGTCACTAACAAGCTTACTACACAAACCACGGGTCCATTATGAAGATGAAACACCAACAGCCTAGCAGCCCTCGGGCGGAGACCAGTGGAGAACGTGACAGAAGGACGCCAGCGGGGGGCCGGCAGGTGTTCGTAAGACAGCTGTGATGGCTCAGCCGTCCAGGAACAGCCAGTCCAATCTCTTTAGGGGACACCTGGAGCCTGCCAGCTCTCACTACCCCGACCGCAGTACGTGCTAAACAGTGTCTGTTTCTCTGTGGCCAGAGAGCCACTCACTCCTCCACCTGCACGACACAGATGGCACAGACGGGAACATGCTTCCACGCGAGCATGTGCAATTACACCCGGCCCCTCCAGCTGGGGGACAATTACCAGGCGAAAACCCGAGGGAGGGCAGCGATCCTGGCAGATAACTGGCTTCCATGCTGGCACACACCGTTTAGTCTCCCGAGAGCAGCTGCTGGGTCCACGGCCTCTACCCCCTTTCCCGTTCCTTCCCGGAACCCAAGTATTTGAAAAGCATTTGGTGAGATCAGAACATAAGGCAGTCATCAAACAGGATATACATAAGTAAGAAAATATCAAGACTTTATTTCTGTTTTCTTATAAAGGTAGTCTTGCTTGTTGACTAAGTAGAAAGGACGTACATAGTTCTCATGAGTAAATGAGGTGTACCTGCTACACGATGCATACCGTAATACCAAGGTGACAAGAAGGGGGGCAAGAATGTAATGCTCTCGTTTTCATAGCAATAAAATACAAAATAAAAACCAAAAGTAAATGAACTTAATTAGTGCTGGACATTCCCACAGGGAAAAAGCAGGAGGGCCTAAAATCAACCAGTAGTTTTTGTACACAAGGGAAAACGTCATTAGGCTGAGCCACACTCACTCCGCGCCCCAGCTTCCCCCTCTGAGGGAGGCCGGCCAGCCTGGAATCCGTACAGCTGGCAGTCGGGAGCTCTGCTTTAGGGTCCATGGGACAAGAAGGGAGCCATCCTGGGGGACCAGAACACCCGGCTCTGGCGAGGCCTCTACGTGCAGCAGTGTCGCATGTGGAAGTTGACCACGTACTCCGCGTTAGTCCTCTGCACGGAAATCGCAAAGGGCTCAAAGGGGTGAAAGGTAAAGGCAACGAGGCGTCGCACTGTGTGGCTGATGGGACGGCCCAGCAAGCCTGCCTGGATCTCAAACTTGAGCAGGCCAGAGTCCCGGGCATAGAACCTAAACAGGACGAGAGAGAGAAAGAGAGAGAGAGAGAGGGGACGGTAGACATACTCACCACCATCTTCAGATCCGCACAGCAGGGGAACTCGGCCGCTTGTTCCTTCACCTTGTAACAAAATCCCCTCTCACGCCAGCCCAGGGTTCTCAGAACTGCAAAACCCCCTTCGTCTGCTCAGCTTACTTTAGGGGCAGGGTGACTGAATTTCACTCTGTTGTCCTATTGTAAGTCACTGGGTCATTTCTCTCTCCCCAAACAGCCCTTAGTTACAGCCTTAAATACAGCCCCCCCATTTTTCCAGAAGCTCCCTGTCCTAAAACCATCTAGGCCAGGGCTAGAAATGAGATGTGAGCCATGTAGGCAATTTAAAACTTTTGGGTAGCCACATTAAAAAAAATTTTTTTAAGGTGAAATAAATTTTAGCAATGTATTTTATTTAATCCAATAGTGATGCAAAAAATATTATCATTTTAATCTACAGTCAACCTAAAACATATTAACGAGCTATTTCACATTCTTCTTTTTTTTGTACTAAACCTCTGACATGTGATGTGCACTTGACCCTGGAGCACACCTCAACTTGAACTTGCCGTACTTCAAGTGCTCAGCAGTCGAGTATGGCTGATGGCTACCGGCTCCCACACAGGACAGTGCAGAGCCAGACGCACACCTGAGTTTTTCATTTTTAAGGACAAATTCTTTGGCAGGTTCTTCTTTTTCACACACAAAAACCAAATACTCAGCAGTTTTTAATTTGTCATCAAATAGAGTCAGTTAAAAACGCCCCCACCCATCCCAGGACTTACAGACCCATAATGTAAAGTTGGTGCCCTGGGGGACTGAGCACTACAGCTGACCAGCAAGGCTGGGGCTGAACTGGGGAGAGTTCTAGAAAAGGAAAAGCCTAAATTGAAGAATTCTAATTTCCCCTTTAGAAAGAGAATACATAATAGACATAAAGATATTCATACCCTTTGACTCAATAACCCCACGTCCAAGAATTTGTACCCTTGGAATTGAACTTAAACAAACAATGACATGAATGAGATGGCTGGTGCAGCCTTAGCTCTGACAGAAAAACGCAGAAAGAATAATAAACGCTCCGTAAGAGGGGAATGATTAAATACAGCATGGGACATCAATTTGAGGGAATACTGTACCCTCATCGGGGCTGTAGCTGTGAGGACTATGTGACAACGTGGAGACACGTTTCTAAGACACGCGGACCACACAATATCACGCTAACCACCACTGCAACTGTGCAAATGCAGACAAGCACGCTGACAAGGACTAGAATGAAACGCATAACCGAGGTGTCAGAGTGATGGTGTGGCCTCCTCATGTACCTTTAACATCCTTCCACTTCCCATGTTAAATTACAAATAAATAAGAATTACAAGGAAAACCCCTTTAGTCAGGGGCTACGGCATTTCCAGATATGCTATTAGGTTAATCTTTTTTATTTTATTTTATTTATTTATTTATTTTTAAAGAGAGGGGAAGGGAAGGAGAAAGAGAGGGAGAGAAGCATCAATGTGTGGTTGCCTCTCACGTGCCCCCTACTGGGGACCTGGCCTGCAACCTAGGCATGTGCCTAGACTGGGAATCGAACCGGTGACCCTTTGGTTCACAGGCCAGAGCTCAATCCACTGAACCACACCAGCCGGGGCTAGGTTAATCTTTTCAAATCGTAAAGGCAAGTCGGAAGGAAGAGAAATGTATCTCATGCTACTTGACAACATCCAATGAGGCCCATTACATGTTTTTAGGTGTGAAAAACACAAAGACCTTAGCCACAGAGTCCCCAGCACCCAAAGGGCTTATGATTTAAAGTGCGTTGTCCGAGCTTCTAAATCTGCCCACCAGTCGACAGGAAACACGGCAGACAGAGAAAGACGGTGACCATTACACCAGGGATGCAGTGAGCAGAACCTAGAATGTGGGGAACACCACAGGACGGACAACCTGGTTCCCCCGACAGCTTCACTGCGAGGAGAGGAAGAGGGAAACTGGACCTCCAGAATAAGAAAGAAGGAAACAGTGACCCCACGTGACTCGGGAACCTCGTTTAGATCCTGATGCGGAACAAACGAACTGAAAACAATACTTAGGAGACGACAGACAAATGGGAAATCGGGTTAACTATCTGGCGGTCTCAGTAAGGTTTTGTTCATTTTCCCTAGGTGAAATAATGGCACTGAGGTTGTATTTTTTTAAGCTGTATCCTTTAAAAACTCACACTGAAACACTTACGAGGACAGCGCCATGGCGGCTGGGAGCTGCTCCAGAACAGCCCGGGGCGGCAGTCGGGCAGAGCAGGCAGCGGTGGCAGAAACAGGGGAAGTGGCCCTGTGAGCTGGTAAGTGCTGAAGCTGGGCGGTGGGTTCCTTATGCTCTTCTGCTATTTATATGTTTACAGTTCTCCACAATAAAAAAAAAAAAATGTCACGTGGTGTTGGGAACTTGACTGCAATTTCCCAAAGGAAATGTTATGAATGGTGATTGATGTTGCAAACTACTTCACCCAAGCCCTATTAACACACGGGGAAGCTGGATGATGAAACACCACCCACACACACTGTTGTTATGAGAGAAAGCCCCACGCGCCTGCTCCGGGCTGCAGGCACACGCCTTCCTCCCCTGGAATCGCCCCACGGGGACCACAGTGCCTATCGCTGCCCCCAGCCCCTTGTACAGCACACGCAGCAACACAAGCTCCCAGCTCGGAGAAGCAGGTGGCTCTGTGAACCTCACCTCGGTGAGGCGGGAACTGACTGCTAGAGTTTACTTGCAAGGTTCCAGCAACAATACCCCAATGTTTGCAAGTGTTATCTACATTCTAAAAATTCCCCAAGTGAGGACGCAGGCGTTTCTCCAAAACCTCCTGTTCCCCAAATTGCTTCTGCTATCCTTTCTATTAGATAACTGGGGAATAAGATCATCTGAGCTAGATAAAATTAAAAAGCCTGCACCATAAACATGATTACGGAATAGCATTAGATTACCGCATGGAAAAGTATTGTTTCCTTCCCTGGATTCCTTTAAAAGGAAACCTGAACTGGATGTTTTGAAGAGAAGCGGAGGGTAAGTTGTTAATTTATAAGACTAGCACCTAAGTGGTCAAACAGCCAGCCTTTCCTATTCGACCCATGGGCACAAAAGGACACAACCACAGTCAGTGACGTCCAAGAGGAAGGGAGAGAGGGGGCAGGTTGTGACCTGCCCTTCGGCAGTCTGCAGCGAGCGCAGAGACAGCGTACCTGATAGGGTGGTCGCCGCAGGTCTTGGGCCGCTCCATGACGGACACCCACTTGTCATCGTAGCTGAACAGCGACAAGTCCAGGTAGGGGCTGCCGCTGTAGGACTGGGCGCTGATGGGGAGCTGGCCCAGCAGGCGGCGCACGGCCTCGGTGTGCCCCCCGTACTTGGCGTTGACGATAGTGTCTTTAAACCTGCAATGAAGCACCAGCAAGGAAGACTGTGTTAGCAGACACACACTTTCAACGAACATCTGCGGAGAAACAATTCCTTCTGTAAATAAAACTCCGAGCCCTGACAGAAGTCAGAACTCACACACAAGTCTGGCTAGCTTCAAAGAAAAAGACTCTCCAAAAAAAGCAGAAAACAGGAACAGGGACGATTACTTCAGAAACATTTTTTTCTGTTTTAGATTTTACTTATTTATTTTTAGAGAGAGGAGAAGGGAAGGAGAAAGAGAGGGAGAGAAATATCAATGTGTGGTTGCACTCCCTTCTGGGAACCTGGCCTGCAACCCAGGCAAGTTCCCTGACTGGGAATCGAACTGGCAATGCTTTGGTTGGCAGGCCCACACTCAAACCACTGAGCTTCACCAGCCAGGGCAGAAACATTTTTTAAAAGACTCTACAAACAAGTTTAAAATGAGTATCACTGACACCTACGACAACTATCGCCACTTGAATTGACCCTCCCCAATAACAGCCTTAGCCTGCATTAGAAGGAGTTATGGAGAGCAGCAAACCCTGAAAAAGCAGCCTCTCTCTGACTGTTCTTGGGATCAGTTGTAAGCCAGCTTTCACCAGACCTCCTGACAATTACTCATTCTTTGAGTAACTCTGAGAGCCAGCTCCCTATACCCTGTGGAAACACCAGTGTCCGTAGAATAGTAACATGGACAGAGTCACATATCTGACTTCCCTCTAATAATAAATAACAATGAAGCAGCTATTTCTCACAATCGTAACAAACACCAGGTCTAAAACCCTCAGACCAGCTATTCCTGTTCTTCCGGAAATTCACCCTGAAGAAGCAACCCTATTTGCAGAAAACTCCCTGTGAGCACAAGAGCAACAAGTTGAAGGAAAAAAAATAAAATCTACGTGGAAAACAAATTTTCAAATATTATATAATAACAGGAAAAATGTTAAACGGTAAATAAAAGAAGTAGGCTAGTTGTGTCTATATGGTACGATTAAAACCACACAGAAAACAAAAATTCACGCCTGAGAAAAAGACTGGCAGAAATACATCAACGTGTTAACTGCTGGGTTCGTGTAGTAACATGTTGGGTTTCTTCCTCCCTTTTCACTTTCCTACAGCTTCTTAGAATGACTGTCAGCTATCAGCATGTATTTTTTTTTAAATCTCTATACCAAAGCATATCAGATAGTTTAACCATCAGAGGGAAAATAAATAAATGTTTCTTAGTCTGGCGGTGTGGAGGGAATATAACAGCTCATCCCTGAAGCGATGGAGTAAAAACTAATGAAGTAAAACACGGGAGGTCCCTGACTTTGACAAGACCGGAAGGGCTGATTAGATGGTGGTGAGTTCCACTTCACCGCTGACCCAGGGTGCTGGGTGGATGGGAGCGCCTCTCGCTTTCCCCAGGGGGAGCCCCGCTGGCAACACGACCTTCCCATCGCTCCTCTGGGCAGTCATGTCCACAGCCTCCATGGAATTCATCAGATTGAACCTCCGGCCACACAGAACTTCTTTCTCTCCTTTTCCTTTGAGCTGGGCTCCAAGTTCCTGGGCCCTTTTGTGTTTGGCCCTTTTCCGGCCAAGAGCTGGTGCTGCGTGTCACCACCCACACTCCAACCTTCCTGCCTCATGGGCTTCTCGAGGCAGAATGAGGGGGCCTGGCCCACACTTCGTGCTGATCACAAACCAGAGCCTCCATGAAATCTACAGGCTGAAGCAGTTTCTACTGCCCCCCACAACAGCTCCCATGGCCTCCACCCCCCAGCCTCCCCGCTGGCTGACAGATAAAGCCGTCATCCCTCTGGCTCTTCACCAGTTCAGCTCCTGACTCACTGTCCCTCTCAATCTGTGGTGACTTCAGATTCTCAGAGATGACTCCTCCAACACCACGGCCTCCTGGTTCCTGGACCCCCTCTCTGTTTCAACCACCCGTTCCCACAGTTGGATCCCCCATGTCACCGTGGCCGAGGACCACAACTGCCCTGTAACCTCAGGGTGGAGCATCCCACTCTGCAACCACCATCTCTCTCCGCTTCCCACTCGCTCCCTCTGCCCTTCC
The DNA here is from genome assembly GCA_004024845.1 of Tonatia bakeri. Classification (NCBI taxonomy): domain Eukaryota; kingdom Metazoa; phylum Chordata; class Mammalia; order Chiroptera; family Phyllostomidae; genus Tonatia; species Tonatia bakeri. Next base: position 57,672 of record PVIA01008571.1, on the reverse strand, counting down.
CAGCTTCCACCAGCCCTCGACCCCAGCGGGTGCAGTGGCGCGACCCACCGATTCCACCAACTCTCTGCCACCCCACAACCTCACCCCGTCCTCTCCTCCTTCCTGAGCAAGCCTGAATTCCACAGCCGGTCGCTCCACTGCACCCCTCCTCAACACCCTGCCTCCTCTCGCTCTATGGTACTCGCTTGGAAAAACTACAACTCCAAGTTCAACTCCGCCTGACCCGTGCCCATACCACTCACTGGGAGAGCACTATGGCTGCAGATGAACACGCGACAATGCTCCCTTCAAATTCGTAACCAGACCCTCCTGTGGGCCCTGAGTGCCGCAGAGCACTCACACAGCATTCCCCCAGCCCATGCGGTCCCACTCCCCAGGGGCTATTTCAGCCCCCTCCTCCGTGCTCACCCTAACCTAACAGCGTCGCCTGCTGTTACTGACAAACGTAAGTCATGAGAACTTTCCCAGCTGCCGTCAGCACATCCATTCTGATGTAACTACCTGTGCTCCCATGTTAGGCCAACTCTTCCACCCCCTCTCGTATTCTTAACCCTCTCTTTCCGCCCTTCCCCCACCATCGGCAGGATCAGTCCCGTCTGCACCAAACACGCCATCTCCCCCTGCCATTTAAAAAACGAACAAAAACTGGACACCGTTTGCTCCTCCAGCTACTGATGCCTCATTCTTCAGCTCTCCTGTACGACAAAACTCCCCAGGACACTTTCTGGTTCTCTCCCCTATTCTCCTCCCCCCATTCTTTCTTCACCCTATCCCAAACAGCTTCCCCCCCCCCCCCCCGCCACTCCTCTCCGAAAGGTCGCCCGTGGTCTCCAGGTTGCTACGTGAAGGAGCCAATGATCAGACCCCGTGGTCTTTGACCTGTCAGGAGACGCTGACACCCCGCCCACAGAGAAACTACCAGACCGCTCCCCTTGTAGAGCCTCGGTCTCCCTATACTGGCTCCACGCGAGCTCTGCCGTCACCATGCGATGAAATCTCTCTCTTGTGAGCTGATTATGCCAAAAACGTTGGAACCATCTTTGTGCCTCCTCACAGCCCACGTCCCTCCTCCACCAACCTTTTGGGCTCGATCTCCAAAATGCCTTGAGGTTACTTACCATCCCTAATGTCACTGCCTGGACCCAAACCACCATTATTCAATGAACAAGTAATTACTGATGGCCTACTATGTGCCAAGCACTCTTCTAGGTGCTTAGGATATTATAAATAACCAAAAAAAGAACTTAAATCTCACTAGCAGGAAACAAAATGCAATGATTTTTTTTTTATTGGATCATTGCAATCGTCTCCTAACTGCAGTCCCTGCTCCAACGTTACCCTCCTACAGTCCCTTCTGAACACAGCAGCCAGAGTGATCCTGTTAAAACCTGAGTGAGACCATGTAGGCCCTCCACGCAAACCCTGTAGGATCTCACCTACAGATAAAGCCAAAGCCTCAGAACGGCCTTATGATCTGGCCCCATCTCTGACTGCATCTGTAACTACTCTGCCTCCTGCCCGCTCCAGCCCAGCCACCACTGCCTGCCTGGTGTTGCTCACATGCACAAGGCCCACCTCAGGACCTTTAGATTTAATGTTCCCTTTGCTGGGTGTAGTCTTCCTCCCAACGTCCACACAGCTTGCTCCCTGACCTACTTCAAAAGCTTTGTTCAGACCCAGTTGGTGTTGCTCAGTGGATTGGGCACTGGTCAGCGATTCGAAGGGTCACTGGTTCGATTACCAGCTAGGGCACATGCCTGGATTGCAGGCCAGGTCCCCAGTAGGGGGCGTGCGAGAGCCAACCAATCGACGTATCTCTCACACATCCATGTTTCTCTGCTTTTCTTTTCTCACTTCCTTCCCCTCTCTCTAAAAATAAAGAAATAAAATCTTTAAAAAAAAACTTTACTCAAATATCACCTTCTCAATGAGGCTTGTGTCAAGGACCCTACTAGAACAGAACTGACAATCTCTTGTTAACAAGAAAACCATCCAGTGTTCTAGTGACGGTAGTATTTGTTCAGACACATCACCCTTAGCCATCACTGCCCTCCCGCTCCAGCCTGTCTAGCTGGCGTCCGTCCTCCTGGAGCTTCCCTTCACCATCATCCTTGGAATTCACGTTGTTTCTCTCCAGAGTCAAACTATCTCCTGCGCTGTTCAAATTGTGTTTATTGGTAAAACGTATCTTCCACGTGCTTTCTTAGAAAAGGTACAGGGAGAGCAATTTTGGGGGACAGCATGGCTGAAAAATGTCTTTGCTCCAACAATTAGTCAGATACAGAATTATTGGCTGGATGTCATTGTTTTCAGAGCGGCCTGAGGGCACGACTTTCACGATGACTCCAAGATTTCAGGGCTGTGATGGGAAGTTCACCACCATTCTGATGACTTGTTTCTGTTTTTGTTTTTTTACTTGTCAGATGTATGTTTTCTCTGGAAATTTTTACAGTTTTCTCTTTATTCCCAATGTTTAAAAATTTCACGGTGACATGCCTCAGTACAGGTCTTTTTTTCACTGTACAGCATTCTTGATGAATCCAGTAATGTGCTAACCAAAGTTTAATAACCATTTCTCTAGGGGCAAAAGGAGTAACGGGAAGCATTGCCCGTCTCTGTGGAGTGACCCGCCTGTGGAGGTCAGGGTCAAGGTCCCGGTGTGACACCCTGAGCGCACAGGTGTCCGGAGGTGAGTGGCAGCACGTCACTGCCCAGTACTGTCACCACTCGGATGAAACAGACGCAAACAACCGCGAGGGCACATAGAACAGAAATAATTAGAAAACAGTTCATTTTGAATGATGGCTGTGTTTAACAGTCTGCTTGCAAAAATTCACTGAAGTTTAACTAGCAGCCGGTGAGTTAAACGAACCAGCACAAGCTGGCTTGAGCGCACGATCACACGGTCCTGCCCATCTGGACACGCGTGTTCCCAGGACTGGAAAACTGCCTCGCACGACTTCCCGGCCTTCGTTTCCTCTCCTGCTCCTTCTGGAATTAGCCAGACGCCGGAACGCCAGGGCAAGTGCTGTGACTGTTCCCATCCTTTCTCTCCCGTCTTTATTCTCCTACCTTGTTGTTCTTCGTGGAGAGCTCGACTCTGTCTAACAAGGTTTAAGTTTCTCAAGTGTTGTGGTTCGGGGAGAGTTCCTGTTCTCAAGGCGTTGGTGGCTCTGGGGAGCACAGCGCTGGGTCTCTCTGCCTTTCAGGGGAACGGCTTTCCTTCAGTGACTCACGAGCCTCGGTGTCCGTGTTCTTACTGAAACTTCTCTTCTAATTATAACGCATCCATTTTCTTTTTTTTTTTTTACCACCAGATTTCTAGAGACTATAAATTTGAGCATTTAGAGCCCTGTGTTCCCAAGAGATAAAAAATAAGTTTAATTTATGTTAGATTATATTTTCGATGCAGCAGAGAAGGATAGGATGGTTAACAAAATAAGTTACGTTAGGATACGATTCTGTGGGAGGGATAAAATAGATGCATGAATCAGAGGATAAGATTGCAGTATGAGTTCCTGCAGTTACTGACTATTGGCTTAACCCCAACGAGACGAGGAAAAATTAAGCCCGTGAAGATGGGCGGAGCAGCTTACCGGCGCTGGATCTGCCTTGCGAAGTTGTTGCTGGACGCCGAGCAGGGAAACTGGACCTCGCTGTGCAGGGTGGCGTTGCGGAAGAGGTCACAGAAGTTCTCGAAGAGCCCCAAGAGCTCATCCGCCGTGTTCTCGAACACGGCGATCACCTCCGTGGTCACCATGTTGTACACCACGAAGAAAGATGCCTGCGGGGGGACAGAGATTGCTGAGGGACAGCTCAGTGTGATGCCTTGCCGAGCAGACTTATCGACTGGCTGAAAATTCAAGCTGCCAGGGGTCACACGCGAACCCCTCCACTGCAGCACTAGGGCCGAAACCAGGCTCTGAGTGGCTCTGGGAAAGCGTGGGTGGGGGGCGGCCTCAGTGTTGCCAGGTTTCCCACTGTATCTGTGCTGCCAGAATCACGGAACCGGCCAGCATTTATGTACAAAAAGGTCTTCAACCCTTCATTTTAAACTGTGCAAATTCAACTATTTTTCCTTCTAAGTGTTTATTTCCTACTTGCTCCCCAACCCACCCTGTGGGGGGAAAAATACTTTTTTTAAATACCAGATTTAATTTTCCTTCCTGCTGAGAAACTAATTTGCAGCCTGGAGTTGCCTGTTGACAGATTATCTTCTCTTGTATGTATGTACAGTTGAAAGTTCAATTTAGGGGCATTTGTTTTTCTTCTTAATGTTTCTAACATGCAGAGAGCGGCCCTCAGTACGTCATGTCCTAACACTGCCCAGGCAAGCTGTGCCCGAGCAGGGCGCTGCCACTGAACGAACGGAACATCAGAGACGCACTCCCACTTCCTTTTCCACAAAAGTGCCTTCGGCCAAGGGCATTTGTGAGAGACGCTGGTGACACTGCAATCTCAGGGGAGGACCTGAGAAGCATGCAGATGCCACAGGTGCAGAGTGACTGCTTTCCCTTGAATGGGTGCCTGGGTGACGAGCCCTCCCCCTGTAAACCTCCAGTGCTCTGCTCAGCCCCACAGAGCAGCCCCAGGAACAAGTTTTGTCACAGTGAAGGGGAGAGTGTCAATCAATCTGCAGGCTTCCGAAAGGATGCTAGAAGTCTTCAGAACACCGAGATTAGTCTCCCTACCCCCCATCCCGCACTGCCCCTACTGTGATTAAGTTTCAATCTCCATTAACAATTTCTGGAGCCATTTGACCTACCTGTTTTACTAGTAATTAGTCCTTCCCAGAGCTTGGATTACATGACTTTTGTGAACCCTTGGAAATTAAATTTGGCTGCAAATGAAAGAGGCTGGAGGGTAACTTGAGCATAATACCCCTCATATTAGCACGGCTTTGTTTTGGATGCACTTTTTACTCATTAACCTTATTAGAACCTATCAAATTAAACTGAGGAAGGAGGGAGAGGCGATGGGGGCAGAGAGACTGGGTGTCAAGTTATGGTTCTGTTAAGCACAGCACAGAGCCCTAGTAACATTTCTGGCTCCAACTTATTGCAGCTATCGGGGGGGAGGGAGGAAAGAGGTCCTGCTTTTAGCGAAGAAAAAAGGGATAATCTCAAATGCAGCCATTGCAGACCTCTTATTCCCTCCAGAACAAAAAAGGTAATTATGGCTCAACTTTGAATAAAAGAGCCACTCAGGTCCTGCCTCTCAGGTCCTAGACCGGGGCACCACTCCAATCACATTGGGGCTTTATCAGGATCCACCCTGAATATGTAAGTACAGAGTTACAAAAACATCCTCTCGGCTTCCCCCGGGTCCCCTGGGTCCCCGGCCCCAGGGACAGACTGGGAAATACAGGACAGGAGGGTGTGGAAGTCAAGGGCTTCACCACCAACCTCCCATGCCACACAAGACGGACTAGCGTTGGCCCCCATGGGTGACTCTGTCATGGACAGGGAAGAAAAAAGAATCCAGAAGAAAATGATCTCTAAACCCATTGCACTCCCCGTTTTTCAAAGAACTCGTGAGCCATGACGTGGAAGAAGAGTGTCGGAAAGCACGTTACCGCAAGGGCAGGCCAGGTCCTAGGAGACGAGGCCCTCTCCCGCCTCTCCTAATGGCAGACCAGCCACAGGTCCATGAGTGGTGGCAAACCCAGGTGACTTTGTGGTCTGCTGGCTTGCCACCTGTTCGGAATTTCAAAGGGGCATCTAAGGAGACAATCCAGGTCCAGGAGAATGGGGGCAAAAGTACAGAAAGGTGGTCTCTTACTCGGTCTGCACTGGAGTGGAGTGCTTCTTAAAGGGAAATGCCAAGGTTACCCTGAATTTCAACATGGTGCTTCCATCCCAGAATCTCAGAGGATTTCGGGCTCTTACCAACATCTGAGTCCCGTCTGGCCCATGCCCTCTCCCCTACCAACACCCTCCACCCACATGAAAACCCTCAGGCCCTGCAGTCCTGAGGATCCACTCGGGGGACCCGAAATCTGGGCTTCCTTTTCATCTTTGACTGCTCTCCAACCTGCGTGCGAGGGGTCAAGGTAAGTCCTAACTCCGTCAACTGAACTTGCCTATTTGTCACCCTTTAACAAAGACTTTGTGAAGAAGTATATTGACATTAGCCATTTCAGCAGGAAAGAGAGGCTAGATTTTCCAAGGATTTTTTGTATGGTGGGCTCATGCTTATTGCCAGGACTAAAATAGTCAGACCAACAAGCGGTCCTACAAAATCAAGGCAGGATTACCCACAGGTAGTCCACACCTTGACCTTGACCCTCATTTGGGTTTCCCCTCAGGGGCACTAAACACGTTCTGCACAAGGTAGAGGGTAAGAACCACAGAGGTGACTATCTACATGCCAACGGCTCAAGGTTTAGCTTCCACATATCCGAACATACATACATATGTATCCACATACATACACATGGCAGCTGTTTAAGGTTTGACTGAACCCTAGGACAGCAAACATCCAAGGCCACACAAGACGTGTATTTTCTGAGAGGGCGGCCAGATGCAAAGGCAGAAACTGTTGCCTCCTGCTGAGGAGACAGGAGAAGGAACAGGCAGACAGCACCTCGCACCTGCGATGGGTCCGTGACCCTCAGGGTGACCACGTCCTCGCTGGTGTACTTGATAAACAGGTGGTTCTCGTCCAGCAGCTGCATTTTCCACATGCGCAGCTGCCGCAGCTGGTCAAAATACTGGAAGAAGCGCCTCTTGGCCATGGCGCTCCCGTCCTGCTCCGCGCGGCGCCACAGGTACACGAGCAGACGGTGCTTCAGGGAGTTGATGAAGGGGTCCCTGAAGGGGTTGGCCATGCCCGTCTGGCTGTCCCGCTGGACCTCAGGGAAGACAGCCGACACGGTGAGCAGGTCGTCCTCGTAGCAGAAGCGGCCGATGGTCCTCACGTCAATGAAAGTGCCTTCGGGGGTCACCTGGAACACGTGGATGGTCTGCTGCTGCACGGACAGGATGGCCAGGATGTTCTTGTACAAGTACAGCCCCTGGTTGTGCGACAGGACCACCTTGTCGCACTTGAAGGTGCGCGTGTCGCACAAGCGGCCGGTGTGCAGGTCGATGATGTGCAGGGAGTAGTCCTCCAGGGGGGACCGTGGGTTGGGGGTCACGGACTCGCTGTTCCGGTACACCTCGTAGAAGGGGGGGTGCGGCTCGTCTGGGAGGTAGGCGGCAGAGCCCACGATGACGCAGCGACAGTCGTCCGTGAACAGGCTGCACTCGCGGTTCAGGTGCTCGCCGTTGGCTGCCACGTTGGTGATGTGCAGCAGGACGAAGAACCGCTCGAAGAGCCGGCCGCGGACGTTGACCGACCGCTGGTCGTTGCCGTTGGACAGGATCTCCCCCTCGTAGCCCTGCAGGAGGTCCTCGGCCGCCTGGCAGCCCTGGTACTCGTAGATCTCCAGAGACGTCTGGTCCGAGGAGAAGGCGATGAAGTAGCGCCCGTCGGGCGAGAACTTACGCAGGAAACAGGGAGGCTTCTCGACATTGACCACCGTGAAGTTGGGGAAGACGTTCTGGTGGAAGACCCGGACCTGGTGCCAGTGGGTGCCCGCCCGGCCGGAACTGATCCGCCGGCGCTCCAGGCGGTGGATGACGTTTTGGTTCTGGATTCTTCGGGGTTTGATGGTGGGGACATGATGGTCCATGGTCACATCTCTGCATGGGAAAGTCAAGTCTAAGGAAATAAAACCAGAGTTACCCAAACACACACACGTCAGAGAGACTTCCCTCCTTAGGCCCTGAACCCGGGAGGTCCCGGGATGGCAAGGGTCAGCGTCTCTCCTTCCCTGACTATAATCAGGATGTGCTCCAGACGTTTCCAAGTCTAGAACGGGTTTGAGAGAAGGACCTAATCCAACTGGAATATCTTCAGAGCAGGCACAGCTCAACAAACCTAGAACTGTATCAGATTTTTTCAATGTATGTTCATTAAAAAATATAGGCAAGGACCTCCATCCAAGATGGCTCTACCCAGCAAAGCTTTCATTTGGAATGGAAGGGCAGATCAAATGCTTCTCAGATAAAGTCAAGTTAAAGGAGTTCATCATGACCAAGCCCCTATTTTATGAAATGTTAAAGGGACTCATCTAAGAAAAAGAAGATAAAAAACACGTACAGTAAAATGACAGCAAACTCACAACTATTAACAACCACACCTAAAACAAAAACAAAAAAAAAACTAAGCAAACAACTAGAACGGGAACAGAACCACAGAAATGGAGATCGCATGGAGGGTTATCAACAGGGGAGTGGGAGGAGGAGAGAGGGGGAAAGGGTACAGAGAAAAAGTAGCATAGATGGTAGGTAGAAAATAGACAGGGGAGGGCAAGAATAGTATGGGAAATACAGAAGCTAAAGAACTTATAAGTATGACCCATGGACATGAACTAAAAGGGGGGGAATGTAGGTGGGAGGGGATGTGGAGGGCGGAGGGGAATAAAGGGGGGGAATGGGACAACTGTAATAGCATAAGCGATAAAATGCATTTTAAAAAATAAAATAAATTATATATATACAAAACTAAATTATGACCCACATATTATGACCCATATATAAATTATATATCTATATATATATATATTTTTTTTTTTTACTGGGCTCTTAAGATGTCCATACTACCCAAAACAATGTACAAACTCCATGTAATCCATACCAAAATCTCAATAGCATTTTTTGCAAAAATAGAAAAATGCATCCTAAAACGCACAGGTCATCTCAAGGAACCCCAAAAGGCCAACGGTTTTGTATAAGAAGAACAAAGATGGAAGTCTCACAATTCATGAATTCAAACATATTATGAAGCTACAGTAATCAAAAAGTGTGGTGCTGGCATAAAGACAGATATACCAACGGCATGCAACAGAGAGCCCAGAAACAAGCCTTCATGTATATAAGCCTGAGGCTCAAGAAGTTCATAGGACCCCAAACATAATAAACCCAAAGAAATCCATGCCCAGACACATCACACTGTGGAAAACTAAAACACAAAATAAAAATCTTGAAAACAACCCAACAACACATTGCTTCCAGGAAACAACCAATGCCTGTGGATGTCTCGGCACAGAGGCGAGGAGGAAAACACAGTCGGTCACCGAGTTTGCACCGCCAGCGAGAGAGAGATGCAGCAGCTCCTCGAGGGGAGCACGGCTCTCTGCAGCACTGGAGTTCAAAAGGAACCTCTCTCAGGCGTTTTTGCAAAGGAGCTTAGCATGAAGAACTGGACCCTGCCTTCCACATCCGAACAATCAGCACAATACTGACTTCCACACACCCCCTCCTTGTCACGTGTGGCCATTTCGACACAGCCTTAAAAACATACTATTATATTAAGACACCAAGTGATGCACAAAGCTGCCTCACTTGATCTCTGCCCAGGACGCCTCTGCCCACCTGAGACGGGGCTGGAGTCAGACGGGAGACCAGAATGGCATGAGAATCGGTATTCGATGGCATCTCACTGACTAACCTCACAGACGAGTCAGATAAAATACACTATACAGTTGTTCAACTTAGAAAAAAAAAAAACCTGGTCATTTTACTCAAAGTGCATGCTTAATTCTAAGAAAATTCATGTACATGTCACATGCCACAGTTTCCTGCCTGGTCCCTCTGAACCCACTCTTGCCCACGGCCGATCCACGCCACAAGCCAGAATGCTCTCTTCAAAGTGCTCTGGCGGCCACATCCTTCCCACTGTGGATGAAGCACCTTCCCACGGCCCTTGGTGATAGGGTGGAAATCCTGAGCAGGACCGCCGCAGGTCTCCACTCCCCCTCCCCGGCCCCCTTTCCCACTTCACTCTGACCATCTCGGCAGCAGCTGTGCTGCCTCTGGCCTCAGCACCTCGGCCCTAGCCCTTAACCTCTATCTGTAAGGGCTCTCCTCACTTTGCGGAGTTAACTCCCACGTCAGGTATCCGCCTAATCGCCTCTTGGTCAGAGAAACCCTCCATCACCTCCCCACTCGATACACACCCACCTCCTAGCCATACCCCCCTCACAGCACTCACCACGCTTGCAGCTTTGTCCCTGCCTTTTGCTTATGTCTGTCCAACTCCTGCCCAAGCACACACACCTTGCACTCCGTGTGCCCGTCACAGCACCCAGCGCGTCTTAAGCCTCCTTTCCACAACGCTGGCCCTGCCTCACGCCAAGTTCTTTGCCCACGCAAGTCCTGGCAGGGACTGCCTGTTCCCTCTGCCTGGGATGTGTTCCCTCTGCATCCCGGCCGTAATTCCTCGGGCTGCAGCTTAACCGACATCTCCAGGATGTCCTCTCTGACGACCCTTTCCAAAACTAGCCTCCCATTATGTTTCCGTTTTCTCCGAAGTAACTGTCACGATCTATTACGTTGACTGGCGTGGTCATGCGCCTGCGATTGGACTCCCAGAGAGGACATAAGCGTGTCTGCTCTAGTTCCCCCGGGGTTGCTCCCAGAGCCAGCACCGGGGCTGGCCCACAGTGTGCGTTCTGCACTTTACGGGTCGAACGAAGGCAAGCCTGGCAGAATCCGGCCACTGACTCATTTTGTGGTGCCGGTCCCTTGGCTGGGTCTCAGTTTCCCCATGGGAACAGGTGCACATAGTCCTCGACTGCTTGTGACAGCTTCCAAAATGGGCAGCATGGAGGGGCGGGCACAACACCCCCGACAAAGGGGGTGCCCCCAGAGAGACAAGTGCCGAGCAGACCTCAAGGGGAAGAGAAATATGCGGAAGGGCGGGGGCTGTGGGGTCTCCAGGTCACTGGGGAGCAGCCCCGGGGCGGTAACCTGAGGAGGCCTGGGGAGGGCCTGACGGGCTAGGAGGCTGGGCTTAGGAAAGAAAAGTCCTCACCTGTCCTCCGGCTCAAAGGGCGGGGGCTAGGGACCCCCCGGCAGGCTCTGCTGCACCTCCCCCAGCCCCGCCCCCACCATGCCTCAGGCCCCGGCACCAGAGACCTCAGGCCCCACTTCCGGCAGCCACCGGAAGTGCGGCGGAGCGAGAGAGACCCGGGGTAGGGCGGCGCCGCCCAACCGGTCCTGACTGGTGCGTCACAGCGCACCCTCGCGTCCGGAGGGGGACGGAAGCCACAAAAGGAACTCGGTGCTCTAACCGACGCCGGCGCTGGGGCTGCCTGTCACTACCAAACCCAATAAGCAATGATAGCGATTGAATCTTTATGGGCGCTTTGTTCAGATGGCCGATGATCTGAGAAGATGGCGGGTTCGCACCCTAACAGACATCTTGTCTTGTCTTTCCAGGCCCAGGTTCTTACAGCAAGGAATAGACAAGGTGCGGTGAGGGGTTTTGAGATTCAGGAAGCAGTTAAGAGGATTAAAAAACAGCTGCAGCGTTCTCGCCCTGGACGGTGGTCATCTCGCCCTGGGGCTCTGATATCTTGTTGGCTTACGGTCCTCCTGAGGCACAAAGGTGCAACTGCTTATGGTCTCCTGGAGTCAGCTTGGGTCACACCTTCAGTTCCTGGAACCAAAGCTTTTACCTGCATTGATTACTAAGCTTATTAATTATCACTTAAACTAAAACTTTCCAAGTCTTGGGTCCCCTATCATCCCCCACCGGTAGTATTAAACGATCTCACTTCTATGCAATCAGCTTCATAAGGAAGCATTCATTTTGTTGTTGGACAGGTAACTTGACATTGGGCTGTCCGGTGGGGGTTTAGGAAGACCTCATTGCAGACCCACATAAAGGGGCACATTGTAATGCTACAGCAAGCTATGATATCGAAGAAAATGACAAGGATTACAACAATAAATGCCTCTCAAAGACCAGTGATACTAGGCAGCCAGGAGGTTAGCTTAGACAGGTCGATACCAAAGAATCCCTCTCTCTCTCCCTCTCTCGTACTGGATACGACATCATTTACTGGCTTTACTTTACGCTCTGTGAGCTGTAAACTATCAGTTAGGTTAAAACAGCGGAGTCCTTTGAATTCTTCACATCCATGATTATTCCTTAAAAGAAGGTAATCTATAGCTGCACGATTTTCCAACACTACTTCTCTGACTTGTCCTAGTTCTTGACTAATGGCACTGATGGCTTGCGAGGTGGCATAGCAAAGCTTTTGCTATTAGAGCAGGCTAATCTGAACAGGGCTGGCATTGCAAATATAGTTAAAGACACATATTCAGCAGAGCTAAAAAGGTGTAAGTCACTGATACAATCAGGTGTAAGGGAGAGATTCCGTCGAACCTGGGTCAGGCGGGGCTTCTGAGGCATAAACACTGTCAGTCTTCCCAGAGAGCACGGTCTCCCAGAGCTGTTTGCTGGAACATAGGAATAGACTGTCATTCCATATATCAGAAACCATCCTGCGGGCAGTTTAACATGAGCGTAAGCACAAGATACATCAGTGGTGGTGGTGCAATTCATCTTCACACCTGCTGAGAGCACAAGACAGTTTTTAGTACAGTTGACAAAAGTTGCACACTCTAGCTGGGGCTACATTAGCGACTTTCAATTAAAACATTTCCCTGTCCTTTATAGTCACCACTTGTTCCCAATTATAAATATCAGAGTAGGTCATTTTCTTTTCGATATGCTTAAACACAGTATAATTAATTTCTAAGGTTTCCCAGAGGAGTACAGACACCTACAAGACATGAAGCGAAAGTTCGTTCAACATAAGTTCCTCCTGCAAGACGAAAGTCAGAAATATTCAGAACATTTTTTGCTAAATATACCCAAATGTTTCCATCCCATTTGAAGGGAATGAGTTGTCCATAACAAGGGGTTAAACAAGAGGTAAAGAAAAGAATATAAGTTATGGCTTCCGAAAGATGACTTTCAGGTCTTCCTCCAGTGCTTTCTTTATTCTGGTCCAAGATCTGACTTAAATGTTGTACATTTTCTTTTTTTTTTTTTAAGATTTTTTTAAATTTATTTTTAGAGAGGGAAGGGAGGGAGAAAGAGAGAGAGAGAGAGAAAAAAACATGAATGTGTGGTTGCTGGGGGACATGGCCTGCAACCTATGTGCCCTGACTGGGAATTGAACCTGCGATGCCTAGTTCACAGCCCGTGCTCAATCCACTGAGCTACACCCGTAAGGGCTTTTTTTTTTTAAGATTTTTTTTTCATTTTCTTCACCTTCAGTTTTTATCAATATACGTATCTCCCACCCCAATTGTGACCCGAAAAGGCCACCTGTGCACAATTTCCTAGGGACTCAGCTGAATCCCACTTCGAGGAGCCACCCTGATCCTGAGCAGGGCAACAGGCAAAGCTTGATCCCCATGGAGATGAGTTTCTTGACACAGCTTGGCCATAGTTTTTTCCTCAAGGTGTGATTCATCTTCTCCACCTTCCCAGAAGCCTGAGGTCTCCGCGCCATGTGGAGTCTCCACTTGATTCCTAAAATTTACTAACCTCCTGTGTAATTGCTGAAACAAAAGCAGGTCCGTTAGCAATCTGGAGGCTGCCAGGGAGGCCCAAGTGAGGGATTATTTCCTTCAATGAAGCTTTCGCTGCCTCCCAGGATTTTTCCATTCTAGGAGGATAAGCTTCTATCCATCCTGGAAAAGGTGCCAACAAAGACTAACAAATATTTCCACGCTCAGACCCTTGGCATCTGAGTAAAGTCTATTTGCCAGTCCTCAAGTGGACACTGTCCTTGCTGTTGCTTTCTCTCTCTCCTTTGATGGGGATCTGTCTTGAGGTTGCTCTTCTGGCACACAGCACCCCTAGCAATTACTTCTCTATGGCTCTAGAAATTCCAGGACCTGTGAGCACTGTTTGACACAGGTGGTTAATGAGTCTCTTCCACAGTGTGTGGCCTCATGCAAATGCTTCATGACTGGCTCTACTACATGTTTTTCATCAGAACCCCAACCCTTAGCTTTAAGTCTGCAGTCGAATAATCAGGGTCAAATTGTGACAGGTCCAGAACAGGCACCGAAGGCATTACAAACATTCCTTGAGCAGCCTCTTTGCTGCCCGTGCAGCCAGACCGCTTCCTCTAGCTGCTTCAGTGCTCTCTCTGGTGCCCCGCGCAGTGCGTGACTGCGACCTATTCAGGTACCTGAACAGCCTCTAGTAACTTAAGAATTTCGGCTGCATGCTTAAATCTCCTTTTTATTGGAGGTTAATAGTCCTCTTCCCTTCCAGACTGAACCATGTGCATGCAAAATTAGGAAAGCGTACCTTGAGTCCATGTACGCATTCACTCTTCTTTCTTGAGACAATTCCAGCCCCCTCGTCGACGTAATCAGTTCAGCTTTCTGAGCAGAGGTTCCTGGAGGCAAGGCCTTGGCCTCCACTACCCCTTCAAAGAGTCACAACTGCACACCCAGCCTCTCTGCTTCCTTTGTCCATATAGCTGCTTCCATCTGTACAGAGAGTCCAGTCTGCTTCTTCTAGAGGCTGGTCCTGTCAATCAATTCTGCTGGAATACACTTCATCAGTTATCTCAGCACAGTCATGTATTAGTGCAGCCGAGTCAGGCTCCGGGAGATGAGAGGCAGGATTTAACTTCCTTACAGTTTTGAGGGAGACATTGGGATTCTCGAGAAGAATGGCTGGGTGCCTGCCCCTTCTTCCAGCAGTCAGCTACATATTTCCCTTTTGCTCCAGCAGGCTCAACACTTGCTGTGACACATAACTGGCATAGGGTGTCCCAAGGAAAACTTTTTCAGCTTCCTGCAAGAGCTCACAGGTAGCTGCCACTCTCAAGCAGGCTGGCCACCCCTGGACAGCGTGATCTAATTTCCTTGACAATTATGTAATGGGCTGCAAACGTCACTAAGCACCTGGGTGAGGAATCCTAGGGCAATGCCATGTCTCTATCACTCGTATCATTGAAAGGTCTTCAGCAGGTTTGGAAGCCCCAAGGCCGGTGCAGAACCAGGTGAGCCTTCAGGGACTCAAGCCTGAATGCACTCCTGTGTCCACTCTAAAGGACTATATTCCGGTCCCTTCAGAGCCTCCTACAGGGTTTAGCAATAAGCCCAAAGTTTGGAATTCAAATGCAGCAGTCGCTTGCCATCCCCAGGAATCTCCTTAACTGTTTCCTGGTGTTGGGAGGGGTCTTCTGCGAACTTTTGCTGCACGGCCTGCACCTACTCAGACTTTTCTGCTCAGGGATGCCTTTCCCCATTCCCTCAAGGAGGCATCTCTTATAATGCTCTAAGAGAGGGAGGCCATCCCCATTAGGGTCTCGGTTGGACTCTGTCAGGGGTATTGTCCTGGGAGGGCCCAGAGCCCCATCTGGATTTTCTTGGTGCAACCTCCAAGCCTCTTCATTTGCCTTATCCAACACCAGCCTCCGCTCATCCCCCTTACTGAAGCAAAGAATTTAGTAAGGCTTGTATGTCTGCCCAGTTGGGATGATGAGTGGCAAACACTGACACAACCGAATCAGTCATGTGAGCAGGACCATCTTTATAGGAAGGGTTTGAGCTTTTCAGTTTAACGGATCTGATGCAGAAAACAGAGTATGTGCCCAATAGTATCCAGCAGGCTGGCCCTCTGGCCCTACTCCCGCTGGAAGTCTTCAAAAAGGATATCACGCTGGCCCGATAGGGGCTCTTCCTCCACCGAATTTGGTTCCTATACCGAATCCAGACGGCGACGCCAGTTCAGGCGCACTTTCCCCATTTCCCTCTTCTGAGTGGATCCCCTGGGGCTGCGGGGACTCTGACCGGATACCCAGATCTTCCCGGGCCCTCTCCCAGACCTGAGCTTCTGTCTTTCACAGGAAAATTCCCTTTCCTCTGAACCATTAACTTATTTCCTTTTCATTTTGCCCCTTTATCGTGTAAACTCAAAAAACCCATCTAGGTAAGGCATTTTGTCCCACTTCCCTGATTTTTGACAAAACGACTCTAGTTGCAGTATAACACAGTAATTTAAAGACCCGTTCAGTGACCAGCGCTCTCCTGAGTCTAAATTACACAGAACACAAGCCAAACAGTAACACAATAAAGCCACATGTGCTCTAGATATACGCCTTATAAGTCGACGAATGAGCCAGAACTGGGCCCAAAGGCCTGTTTCCCGGAATGGAGGCTTTCCCCCCCATTGTACCAGATGGAGCTCCACACAGAGGCACCCAGACCAAATTGGACGTCATTTTTTCAGACCAAGCTCTGTATAACCCAGAAAGGTGCCTTTACCAGCCGACCTAAGTCGTGACCCAGGATTTTAGCCTGAACCAGAAAGCACAAAGATTCAATCAAACATGATAAATGGCGAGAAGTGCCGGGAGTTCAGGGGAGAGGACCCACGTGAAGTCACTTGGCAGCTGTTTGGGATTCTCTGACTCCAAACCCCTGGGGCCTCTCAGCCCGGGCAGCCAATGGGACTCCCCACATAATACGCAGACTCACCGGAGAGTCCCAAAGTCTGTCCCAGCGGAGTCACCCAAATATGAAACCGGAAAAGACACTGGCATTCGGGCTGCCTGTCACTACCAAACCCAATAAGCAATGACAGCGATTGAATCTTTATGAGCGCTTTACTCAGATGGCTGGCGACCTGAGAAGATGGCGGGTTCGCACCCTAACAGACCATCTTGTCTTTTCTTTCCAGGCCCAGGTTTTTACAGTAGGGAATAAACAAGGTGCGGTGAGGGGTTTTGAGATTCAGGGAGCAGTTAAGAGGATTAAAAAAACAGCCGCAGCGTTCTCGCCCTAGGCGGTGGTCACCTCACCCTGGGGCACAACGGCTCAGATACCATCTCCAACTGCTGGCAGTCCTCCCGAGGCACAAAGGTGGAACCGCTCATGGTCTCCTGGAGTCAGTGTGGGTCACCCCTTCAGTTCCAGGAACAAAGGCTTTTACCTGCATTGATTACTAAGTTTATTAGCTATTACTTACACTAAAATTTTCCAACTCTTAAGTTCCCTATCACGACCAGGCACATTTGCCAAAAAAAAAAAGATATAAAAATTATTTTTTCCCCTCTTGATAAGATGTGCCATTTCATCAGCTGAGAGACAGTCTGCTTCCTGCTGGCTCTTTCTAGACAGTGAGCATGCTGAGGACCGGGACTCACTTATTATCCCTGCCCATTCAGTGCTCAGTGCATTTCCTAATAAAAAACTTCTGCACTAAATGAACCCCATGACCTTTACAGGACTTTCACTCACACTTAGCTCACTCAGTCTCTCCCAACGCCCAACGCGGCGCTTCCCCGGGAACCTCTGTTTGTCCTACTTCTGCACAGCCTGCCCCTCCCCCCCAATTCTACCATCTACCTCCTCTGGAGCATGCAGGTCCGAGCGCAAATGTCACCTCGCCAGCGGGCTTTCCCGCCAGTTCTCGCGCCACGGCCCTCACGCTGCTGCTGCAGAGCACTCATCGCTGTCTGGATCCGGTTCATGCCTTCAGTTCAGAAGGAAAGCAAGAAGGGCCGAGGGCAGGCGATGAGCAGAGAAAGAGCACACACAGACTCATGTCCTAGGAGGTTCGCTCAGGCTGCCACAGGGAGAGGGGGATTTTGGAAGGCCAGCCAGGAGCCTACTGCGATAGCCCAGGCCTGGATTAAGGTGACAGAGGTGGGGGCGGTGAGAAGTGGTCAGCGGACACATTGGACATGGGGTCCACAGGACTTGCCAATGGACTGGATGAGCAGTGTGAGAGAAAGAAAGAGACGAGGCAAAGAAGTCCCAAGGTATTTGGCCTAAGTAACTGTGAACACGTTTGCTCAAAAAGCCATAGCATGGGGGGCCCTGACTGGTGTGGCTCAGTGGACTGAGCACCGGCCTGCCAACCAAAGGGTCGCTGGTTCGATTCCCAGTCAGGGCACATGCCTGGGTTGTGGGCCAGGTCCCCAGTTGTGGGTTCCTGAGAAGCCACTCTTCCATATTTCTCTCCCTCTCTTTCTCCTCTCTCTAAAAGTATATAAGTAAAACATTTTTTTCTAAAAGTCACAGAATGTTTGGATCACGCTACCTTTGAAGTCACGTCCACGAAGGCAGGGCCCATTTCTGTGCTGCAACTATTGATCCCCCAGGGTTAACACAGCGCCAGGCACACAGGCCTTCACAAGCACCTGCTGGATGCTGACAACAGCCTTCCGTGCACTCCGGGCAAAGCCTCAGTGGTGTGATCTTTGAGCACACCCAATGCTGCACTTTCTTCCCGCTCCTCTGCAGCCCGCCTCTCAGACGTCCCCATTTCCAGCTCCCTGCCGCTCCCCCCCCCACCCTCCCACCCTGGGAGGGAGGAACGCTGAGTCCCGAGCTGCCCCTGCACCCCCATGTCCCTGCCTGATTTGTCCCTCTCAGGAGTCCCTGTGTACACAGGGTCCCCACCTGAGTGGGATGATGGAGTGATGGGGAGGGACCTGAAGGACTTGAGAGCTTTCTCTCTGCCTGCCGCCATCCTCCTGCGGCTCTTCTGCCAGGGCTTTTAACAGCTCTGCCCGCTGTCTGCATTAGCCACAAGAGGAGGAAATGGGGGAAGCAGCAGGGAAGGTTCTGGTTCCTCTTCCATTTCTAGAGAAGAGGCTGGTAGAGCTCTTTTCACCTCTGTGTTGTGCCAGACATTTCTTGTCCTGAGTATTATGCCATCCCATCATCCTCATCATCATCCTTTAATAAAAAACCAACTGCAATCAGCATTTGGGCACGTATTTACTGTTGGCCAGACCTGATGCCAATGACCGCACCTACATCATCTCACTGCGTGCCCTGGATGAGCCTGGGAGCCAGGCATGGTCATTCCCACTTTACAGATGCAGAAACTGAGGCTTGGTCCCACTTGAACACCCACCCTAAATTTGCTTTGCAGGGTTCACTTCTTCATAATAATAAGTGATTGGTATTTGCAGGAAAGTCTCGGTTTCTGGGTGCAGGTCTTCAGGCTTCAGATTTCAAACTCAGATTCTTACCAAGAGTACCTCCACGCTGCTGGCTAAATGCCGCATGCCCCCAGAGCGTGCTTTCTCTTTCTGATCCGTGACCCTGAGCCTTCGGTCTTTCTCGGACAACCTTGCCACTGCCTCTGGCACCTATGACTTGGTGCTCAGGCAATGGGATGAGTTTTGTTCTGCTCAGTTTTGGGAGGAAAAGTATAACTTCTAGATCTGTTCAGGTCAAGGAGAACATGTGGCAGCAGCTGTTTGGGGCTTTTACTGTTTTACATATTTTTTGCCAAGGATCAATCTCCCCCCCCCCCCCCCACACACACACAGCTTTCCTTGGCTTGAAAATGTTTAGGGAGAATTGCCCTCCTTCACAGAGAAGAGAACAGTCTGGGCTTCAGAATACACTGATTTGGCTTGAAAGAGGCCACCCCTTGCTGTGCCATGCCCCGGGGAGAATGAATTGGCCCAAATCTAGAGACCCCGCTGGCTGGGCCAGGCGCTGGGACCCCAGCACAGGGCAGCATAAGCTGGGGAAGGAAGGAGGGTCTTTTTTTCCCACTGGCCCACCCAGAAGACTTGGAATCAATCTACTCCGAGACATAGCAGCAAACAATTCCAGTCTCATTTTTGCCCTCACCTATCTGTCCTGTTCAGAGAATCTTTCCAGATTCTAGTTGGAGAGATACAAATGCTCATTTTGATGTGATGTGGTGAGTGCAAGGTGGGTGGACAGGCACTGAACCAAGGACTCCAAGAAGAGATGCCACAGAAAATGCTGAAGGAGAGGTGGGGACAGTGGCCTTGGCGGTGGGGACCACACGGGCAAAGGTGTAAGACGCAAAACAGCACCTACTGGCAGCTACAGAGCACAGTTTGGCGTAAGGGTAAGAAGGGTGTTGACAATGCAGAGGGATAATGGTTCTGAGGCTCACTTTTCTTATCTCTAAAACAGAAGTAAGGTATTACTTCAAACAATGCCAGGTCTGGCTAGGTACTCCATCAGTGATCCCTATGCCCCAATATATTTGAAACTTCTAGGCAGCAGCCGTGTCTGAAAATTATACCCATGGTCATTTCTCACCCGGGCACTGGGCAGAATAAAGTCTGCATGAAATAAATATTTTTTATTATTATTATTTTTAGAGAGAGGGGAAGGGAGGGAGAAAGAGAAGGAGAGAAACATCAGTGTGTGGTTGCCTCTCGCACAACTCCCACTGAGGACCTGGCCTGCAACCCAGGCACGTGCCCTGACTGGGAATCGAACCGGCGACACCTTGGTTTGCAGGCCCGAGCTCAATCCACTGCGCTACACCAGCCAGGGCAATGAGTCATTTATGATTGTCTAGCGTTCTGCGTATACTAGGGGCCTAACCTGTACTGGTTGAATGAATGGATGAGTCAACGTCAAACCCGACGTCTGGAGCCCTTCTCCTTCCAGACGCGGGGTAAGAGGGAGGAGAGGAAGGAGCCGTAGGGAACACACCAGCACTGGCTTTCCTGGGGCCACAGCCTAGCCCTGTGGAGCACCGTCCCTTCAGGCGGAGGTCCCCTGGGTGCTTCACGGCCACCCCGTCCGACCCTCCACTCCCAGGGGCCAGACAAAGGAGAACGGCTGCAAAGAAAAGGAAGAGACCGCGGGGGCCGAGGGGGTAAAGCCCAGGGAACATAAAAACCCTTCGCTGCAGGGAAAAGCACTCTTCTTCCCATGAAAGCAATGAAATTAGGGGTAAATTGTGAGACACGGAGATTCGATAAAGCCAGGGAGGCGCTCAGGTGAGGGGGGCCGGGACCGGCTGGGGCGCTGGAACAGCCGGTCCTCCCCTCCAGCGCCAGCCATTGCCCTCTGTCACAATGGCTGAACACTCGGTCCTTCCTGGACTCACACCCACCCTGCCCTGTACTGGGGCGGGTGGGGCGGGTGGGGCAGCTGGGGCAGCTGGGGCAGCTAGAAGCACTAGGGTGGCCTGCCTACCCGCAGGGCACGAGCCTCCTCCCAGCCACTGCCCCTGCCTGGGACTTGCTCTGAGGGCATCAGGCTCAGGGGGGTGCTAAGCTAGGATCACCCTCCCGTCGACCTGTAGGCCACAGGCCACCAGAGAGAGGGCCTGGAAGGGGCCAGGGGATGCACTGCGGGGGAGAGACAGGGCATCCCTTCCTTCCCTGCCCCCACATTGTCCTCCCTTCCACCCACTGAGAATCCAGTGATGAGAGCTCACATGGTGACACAGAGAACGGGGAGCAGAAAGTGCTGATTAGGGAAGCACAGGCCCAGTGGGTACCCCCAGCAGGTGTCAGCTAGCCCAGGTGCTCCTTAGTGAGGGAAGGTCTTCATAAATGTGCGGTGTCTAACTAGGGCTGCTTCACGGGCAGGCAGGCAGCAGGAGTGGGGGGCGGGTGATGAACGGATAAGGAAGATGCAGTGCATACATACAATGGACTGTTATTCAACCATCAGAAAGAGTAAAATGCTGCCCTGGGTGCACCTTGAGGGCATTGAGCGAAGTGAAATAAGTCAGGCAGAGAAAGACAAACACTGTGATCTCACTTATGTGTGGAATAAAAACAGAAAGAAAATGAACCAGCTCCCTGGACACAGAGGACAGACTGGTGGTTGCCAGAGGCAGGGGGGGGTGGAGGGGGCAAGAAGGGGGAAGGAGTCAAAAGGTAAAAACTTCCAGTTATAAAAAAAAAAATAGCCCTGGCTGCTGTGGCTCAATGGATTGAGTGTCGCTGGTTCCATTCCCAGTCAGGCCACACGCCTGGGTTGCTGGCCAGGTCCCCGGCCAGGGGTGTGCAAGAGGCAACAGATCAATGTTTCTCTCCCTCCCTTCCTGTCTCTCTAAAACAAATAAATACTTCTTTGACAAGTACTTCAAATAAAACGTGAGTAACAGGAAAAAATGGTACGTGGAGAAAAATGCTGAGTGTTCAAGCTGCTTATCACAGTCCCGTTTCCTCGGAATGGTGGTGTCCGTGGCCAGAGCATCTCAGCGAGGACAAATAGTGCCTCCTTCCCTCAGTCCACAGCCCGGACACACTGCACTGTGCTAAGCTCAGTTCAGCTCAAGGAGCCCTTATGTGAGCATCTCCTACCCCCTGGTCATGGGCTAGGCACGGGGGGAGGGGGCGGGGGGAGACAGGCACAGGGAGGGAACGCAAGAACAAGATGAGAGCCTGTCTTCCATTCAACTGGAGTATGGGACCGAGCGAGGCAAGTCGGTTAGGAAGAAAAACGTGGGGATCTTTTGGAGGACAAAGTGACAGTCAGCAGCTAAGAACCTCTGAATGGCCGCCTGGACAACACGGAGCAGGTTGAAGCGATGGGAGGAGGGTGGACAGGAGTGGGGACACTTTCCCCCGCCCGCCTGCCACTCTCACAAAACATCGCTATCGGCTGGGGGCTGGGCCCCTCGGGCATCTGATAAGGTTGTTAAGTCCGCTGGAACACCTGCCCGCCATCTGGCACTTTCACCCTCTGGTCAGGGCCTCCCAGGCCTCCTTTCCCACCTCCTCCAGGCCAGTGGGCTGCAGGGGTCCGCATACTCACCAGCAAGAATGAACCACTGCCCCCCTGACCCCCAAGTACCAAGGCAAATCTCTGTGTTCTCAGGAGACACTGCAGAAACACCTCTGACTTTGCGAAGAGATGGGTTTCTAGCCCTGAAGTGTGCTGGGTGGGGCCCTCTCTCTGGCTCCTGGTACTTTAAACACGGTAGATTTTGAACTCGCTGAGATAACAGAGCAGGGCAGTGGGGAGGGGGCTGGAACAGAGAGAGTTTAAACAAGGCTGCCCTCTCCCCGTATCAGCGGCCCAGGGACCATCAATCATTTCCAACGCTGAGCTTCTGGAGCTTATCAGCAGGACGATCGCCTCCCTCGCCCCCCCCCCCGCTCCCCCCCCTCCCGCCTTTTCTGGGCTCTGGAAACCATAGCATTTGGGGGGGAAACACAGTACCTAGGTTTGCAAACCTAGTGAGGCTCTGTCTAGCGGCACGTGACCCATGAACACGCATGCTTAGCTGTTCCACCAGAGCCCTGATTTGTGTTAAGAAAAACACACCCGAGGCTGCCGTGAATGTTCTGCACCCTGCCTGGGCACTGCTCACGCTGCTGTGTGCCAGCGTGCGACATCCACCAGCTGCACAGTTAAACATCCTTTACGCATGCCCTCTCTCTGTATGACCCCTCTACTTATACATTTAAGAGAAAAATCAACTTAAAAAAATGCACACCTGAGCCCTGGCTGGTGCAGTTCAGTGGATTGAGTTCAAATGAAAGGGTCGCCAGTTCGATTCCCAGTCAGGGCACATGTCTGGGTTGCCAGGGCAACCCAGTGGCGGGCGTGTGAGACACAGCCACACATTGATGTTTCTCTCCCCCTCTTTCTCCTTCCCAACCCCTCTCTCTAAAAATAAAAATTTTTTAAAAATGCATACCTGAGCAATGCTAAGCTCTCGGGTTTAACACGTCTGAGAGCCCCCAGCTATGTGCACACAATTGC
This sequence comes from Tonatia bakeri, assembly GCA_004024845.1. Classification (NCBI taxonomy): domain Eukaryota; kingdom Metazoa; phylum Chordata; class Mammalia; order Chiroptera; family Phyllostomidae; genus Tonatia; species Tonatia bakeri. The sequence continues at coordinate 34,339 of PVIA01008571.1, read as the reverse complement.
ACCCGGATCCCTGCCTGGGGTGGGGTGGAGGACCAGCAGCAGGGCGCAAAGAGGTGGAATTTGGAGAGGGCACATCTGTGTTTGAATCTTGACGCTGTTGTTTCCTAAGTCACTCTGGGCCTCTCTGGGCCTCTCTGGGTCTCAGTTTCCTCACCTATGAAGGTGGGACAACATTCCCTGATTTACCAGGTGTTGTGATGATCACAGATGATTAAGCGGAAAGTGCCTGGTGCAGTGCCGGTCCCTGTGTCACAGCTGGTCCCTCAGGAGCCTGCGTCCCCTGCTTACCTGCCCTCATCTCAGCCTGCCACTCCCAACGTCTGAACCAGACCTCAAAGTCCCTGGACACTAGCTTCTGTCTCTCCACCTCCTCTCCTGCACTCCACAGTTTTCCTGTCGCTCCTCCAACTGCACAGGTCCTGCTTGACCCTTGACTCATCCCCGGCTCTCTGTCAGACTGGGTCAGTCCTTTCTAGGGTCCACCCCACAGACCACCCCAACCCCCACCCTGCACTCAGTGCCCCCAGTAAGAGTCCAGTCACACCAGGTGTGGCCCCGACCCTGCCTGTGGGTTCAGGAGCCCTTGGGCCAGGATTTCCATGGCGAACAGCCTTCCCAACACTTGCTAGTGGAACCCGGGGTGGGGGGGGGGGGCACTGGTTCTCAGGGCCCAGGCTGGGGTTGGGGCAGACTCAGTGCCCACACCTGAGCTGTGGCACCCACTCGGGAGCACAGACCCATATGAGGTGAGGTGTCCGATGTGGATGGACACACGAAAGGCATCGCCGCCCACCTGGGCAGCCCTTCCCCAGCCTGTGTCCCGGGGACACGATCTTCCTCCAGGTACCTCCGAGTTCGCAAAACCACCACCTCCTGGTGGGCCCAGATTTGCTTCCCTGTCCTGCCTGCCAGAACCAACCCCACCCTTCTCTGCACTCCTGGCCCCCAGGTTTATAAAGACAACCATGTCTGGTCCTCAAATGGAACCTCCTCCAGAGGAGGGACCCCCTGTGCCTTCAACACTAGCTCAGACTGCACCCCAAAACTTCAGTCCCTGCTGCGCCCTGCCCTGGGCTGCACCCTGGAAGCAGTTCAGGGGTAAAATTAAGAAACGATGACTATTTTTACATGGGCCTCAGAGTGCCCACCGTCCTGCACCCCCTGCTCCGCAGCCCCCTCTGATTGATTCCTGGTTCACACTAATTAGGCCTTGCTTAGCCAGGGACGGGAACAGAGCTTTGCCATTTTCTTTAAGGAAACCCTGTGAGAGGCCAACCTGCTGGTGGTTGCCAGGCAACCTTGATGATCCTACAGGAAAGGCAAACTCCAGAGAGGCCGGGGCCAGAGCCTAGTTAGCAGCTATTGAATGTGAGTCTCTGCTCCACTGGAAGGTGCGAGAACGGCCTGGCTGGCGTGGGCTCCCATCACTCCAGCTGGCTTTTTTAGATGGAGTCTATGTGTGTGTGTTGGAGGTGCCCACACAAAGTGAGCATGGAAAGAAAAAAATTGTGTTAGTCTTCCTTTTCTTTCTTTCTTTTTTTTTGACAGAGAGGAAGGGAGAAAGAGAGGGAATCATCGATGTGAGAGAGAAACATCAGTCACTTGCCTCTGATATGCAACTTCACTGGGAACAAAACCCACAACCCAGGCATGTGCCCTGACTGGGAATCGAACCGGCGACCTTTTGGTTGGCAGGATGCTACCCAACTCACTGAGCCAAACCGGCCAGGACAGTGATGTTAGTCTTTAAAGTAAAATCATTATAACAGATACCAGGTCAGGACAATTTGTGAAATCATACATTTTCCATTTACCCTGTAACATCCCTTCCTGCCTCCTCAATTCCAGAGGCCAGGCTGGACTTGCAATTTCTTGCCTCGGAACAGGACAGAGAGCAGAAACAGCCGGTAGGCCGGGGCCTTTTCCTTCTCGTAAAATCCGAAGCCACAGAAGAAAGGACAATGGGAGGAGTCTTGGAAGGGGCAGGAGGACAGGTGTGACGTTGGGGAAGAGAGCGTTCCGGGGTCTGGGAAGCAGACAGAAGCCTGTGTCACTCTCCTTACTATTCAAGGATGGGGCACACTCTGCCGCCTAAACATCCACCGACCGGGGGCTGATAAATTGTGTGACCCTTCCAACGAAACGCTCTGCCACTATGAGCTCAAAGGAGGACACACTTGTGTACTAATGTAGAATTTAGTATTTTCCAGCATATTGTAAGTAAAGATATAAATTAAACTGGAGAACTTGGTATTTACCCGAACGAGCTGAAAACTTACGCCCGCACAAACACCCACGCACAGCTGTCGGCAGTCGGTGTAGTCACAATTTCCAAAACGCAGAAGAAACCGAGATGTCCTCCGGAAAGTGAATGGATAAGTAAGTCGAGGTCCACCCAGGCAACGGAAGATCGTCCAGCATATGACTAAGCAAAAGACGCTGATCGAAAAGGCCTCCCTCCTACAGCAGGAGTCCAACTGTATAATATTTAGAAGAGGCAAAACTGCAGACAGTAGAAAAATCAGTGGTTGCCACTAATTAGGTGTTTGTGCAGAGGGAGGGGTGATGAGGCAGAGCACAGAGAATTGAGGGGGTGCAGGGAAATTATTCTTTATGATATTAAAATGATAGATTCATGTCATTATCCACCTGTCAAAACCCACAGAGTGCACAACACCAAAAGAGGACCCTCGTGTAAACTACGGATCTTGGGTGACCGTCATGCGTGGGTGTGGGTGTGGGTTCACCGCCTGTAACGATGGTGGCGCTCTGCTGTGGAGGAGGCCGTGCGAGTGAGGCAGGGGACCGAGGGAACCTCTGACCGAGTCTCCCGTGAACCTGACACTGCTCTGAAATACCAAATCCAACAGATCATACCTGCGTGGATTTGACATAAATCGCAAACCTCCCATTCACCCCTGCGTCTCCTCAGAGTCCGAAGCTTGTGAAGGCTCTTGAGCCCCAGCGCCTGGAGCAACAAGACATTTCTTACCAAGAGGAAATGTTATTTTAGGATGAAATCCTAGCCAAGGCCGCCAGGGGCTGTGGAACACAATTGCATAAAACCTCGGTCCTTGGAACACTTAACAAGATTTCTACCCGCTGATAGGAAAACAATGATTTTTACCGAGATCTGCCCCCGGAAACGGCTTTCTCCCACTCCAGCTGAGAGCTGAGATCATTTCAGAAACAACAGTGAGGACCCTAAGCAGTCCGCCACCAGGTCTGTATCTCCTGCGCATACTAATTAAGTCATCCACTTCCTCCCCAAGGGCAGGGCGGGATGAGCTGCTCTGAGGCGAGTCTGGCAGGCCTTCCTGTCCCAGGAACACCAAGAATTCACCTGTGATCTCTCTCCAGTGATTCGCCTTCGTGACCAACTAAGGGATCGCTGGGACAAGCTGCCTTCAGTGGCCGCCTCTGCCATTTTCCACTAGAAGGCTCCTCTGATGGAGAGCCTGGTAGACTGCCAAAGGAGGGACTGATGTGCGCCGACGGGCCCAGGACCTCCTCTCCCACCTCCCTGGGCACGCCGCCTTTCTCTGCACGCTCAGAACACCCTGGGGACACCTGAAGGGGAGATTGAGTGCCTCCTCTTTATCTACAGCCTAAAGCCGAATTAGCCAGGGCTCTTGTTGCAAATCTCCAATGGAGCTCTCCTTAGCTCATTATGTTTTCATTTTTGCCATTTCATTTTATGGGACAACAATAGAATCTGCCTGAGGCCGAATTTATACTTTTCAAAAGCGCTCTCTTCTGAGTGAGCGGATGTGGTGCTCACTGAAACCCACTGGGGTAGAAAAAGAAGGATCACTGCCCCCACTGAGTAGAGGGAATTGAGACCCCAAAGTTGAGGGACTCCCCAGAGTCAAACATCGATTTCTGTCATCAAACGACCTCGCACAGGCGATGTTTAGCATCTCCGCAAGGTTGTGCCATCATCGCCAGGACATCTGCCAGAACATGTGCTTCACCCTGAAAAGAAACCCTGTGCTCACTGGCGGCCGTGCCTTCTTTTCCCCGCCCCCTAGTCCCGGTCAGCCATTCACCCGCTCTTTGTCTCCATGGATTTTCCTGTTCTGGGAATAACTTCATAAAAATGGAATCATACAGCCCTGGCTGGTGTGGCTCAGTGGCTTGGGTGCCAGCCTGCCGATCAAAGGGTCACCGGTTTAATTCCTGGTCTAGGGCACATGCCTGGGTTGCAGGCCAGGTTCCCAGTTGGGGGCATGTGAGAGGCAACCACACATTAATGTTTCTCTTCCTCTCTTTCTCTCTTCCTTTCCCTCTCTAAAAAAATAAAGAAATAACATCTTTTAAAAAATGGAATCATACAATATGTGGCCTGTTGCAGATGGCTTCTCTCACTTAGCACAAAGTTTTCAAGGCCCATCCATGTTGTAGCATGTTTCACTACTTTAGTCCCTTCCATGGCTGAATCATAAGCCATTACATGGATATACCACCTTTGTCTACTCATTTACCAGGTGATGGACATCTGGTTGTTTCCACTTTCTGTTATGAATAATAATGCTGCTATGAACACTTCTGTACAAGTTCTTTGTGTGAACACATGTTTTTCTGTTGGATTGGACTTACATGTAAGCGTGGAATTGTTGGGTCACGTGGTAACTCTAGTTAACATTTTGAGGAACTGCCAGACTGTTTTCCAAAGCAGCTGCACCATTTTGCACTCCTACTAGCAACATGTGAGGGCTCCAGTTTCACACTTATCCTTGTTCACTCTTGTTATTGACCATTTTTAAAGTTGTAGCCATCCTGATGACTATTTGAATGCCTTCTTTGGAGAACTGTATATTCAAATCCTCTGCCCATTCTTAAATATGGTTCTTTTTATCATTGAGTTGTAATATAGTTCTTTAAGGATCCTTGGCCCTTATCATATACATGATTTGAAAATATTTTCTCCCATTCTGCTTTTTTTTTATTTCATTTTCTTGGTGGTGTCCTTTTTAAACCACAAAAGCTTTTCATTTTGATTAAGTCCAGTTGATCTCTTTTTCTTCGTTTGCTTGTGCTTTGAGTGTTATATTTTAGAAACCTTTGCCTAACCCAAGTTCACCAAGACTCACAGCTGTGTTCTCTTTCAAAGAGGTCTGTAGTTTTAGCTCTTACATTTAGGTCTTTGATCCACTTCCAGGAAATTGTTGCATATGGAGAAAGGTACAATCACTTAAATTTTCTCTCTCCTGCCCCGCGATGGGCAGGGAAGGGGAACTGTAGAGACTGTCTCTGCGGAAATGAGGGTTTCTGCGAGCCCACCCTTTGGGAGTCTCTCCTGCCCTGCTCAGCCCAGGCACGGGAACAGGCACGAGGACAGAGAGGTGCACCCGGTACGCGCCCCGCTGACCGTAAGGCTGGCTTCAGCACTATTGCTGAACTTACTCCAGTTTCTGCCCCAGAGGAGCTCGAGTTCCCGGATCCCAGCCACGCGGCACGAGAGAAAAGGCGGCTCGCTGCCAGCCTGAGGATCTCCCAGAGCTGTTGTCATGGCCACAGGGGCTTTTACTGTGAAGCGCGGCGACCCCCTCCCTTCCTTCTCCGCTGGCCTGTGGATGACGTCAGGGACGTTCCGGGCCCTGACTGGCCACCTGTGGGTTGGCCTCGGCTTTAAAGCAGCTGTTCTCCCCGGGCCCCCACAGCCCGGGACTGTGCTGGCGCGAAGCACCACGCCGGGCTCTGGACCCGACTCCCGCCCGGGCAGCGCTGCCGCGGCTCGGGACCGAACAGATTGCTCCAGGGAGGCAAGTATGCAAGGGGTGTTTCACCAAATATCCTTTCCAACCTCCAACCTCCCCACCCGGTCCGCGCCCCCTGCTCTGCAGCTCTTGCGGGAGACGCGACGAACCGGCGGCGGGACGGTGAAGGGTTTTCTTCCAGAAAGAAGTGGAGAGCAGCCGTCTTCCTTCCGGGCGGTGGCAACCCAGGCCAGGTAAAATGTCCTGACCACGCCGTCCCGTCCAACGCTCCCCCGTCGGGGTCAAGGGCTCGGGGTTGGAGACGGAGCCACCTGGAGCTGGGTTTCGGGAGTCTGAGCCCGGGGGGCAAGGGGGCAGCCGGGCTTGGCATCCGCCAGAGGTGCGGTGCCCGCCGCCAAAGTCTCTAAGAAGGGGAAAGGCAGTGAGGGCGCCTGGGAAGAGGGACGGGGCTCTGCGGCCCAGCAGCTCCGCGCTCCAACGGAGTGTTCGGCCAGCTCGAATGGTGGGGCGTGTTGCCGCCAGGCCAAAACCCGGTTGGGCGCCCTTTCGGGGATGGGCAGCACCACAGCCTCCGGGAGTGGGAGCGCGCGCTCTCCGGACCCAGCCTCCCCAGCCTCCCCAGCCCACCACGGCCTCGCTTCCCGCGCTGCTCGCCCCTCGATCCTACTCAGTCCCAGATGCAGCGGACCTGTTGCTTTCAGAAAAGCGCCCGGGTTGGCTGCTCTAACCCTCCCCTCCCTGCCTTGCGGGCCACGACCCGCCCCAAAATCCGAGCGCCAGGAGTCCTGGACTCCGCATGCTGACGCCCAGAAAACGCAGGGCAGAAGGAGAAGCTTGGAATGCGCCGGGAGGCAACTGGGTAATCATCCCAGTGCCGAGGGCTCTTCCTACCCTCTGCTGTTGCGGCAAATTATTCTACTAACGCGAGGAGGGGAAAGGAGAAAGGCAGAGGATTGCGCCCCAGAGAGCCCAGTCTGCTGTAAACAAACAAACAAACAAACAAACACGCGTCTGTTGCAAACACGCTCTCGTCGCTCCTTTTTCCTCAGGAAGACAAATCGTCTGCCCCAGAGGTCCGTACCTCGGGGGTCAGAATTGGCTGCCGAAGATCCCCAGAACCCCCCCGCGGCGAATCTGAGCCTCCAGCTTCAGCACCAAGGGCTGGACAGCGCCACGGCCCGAGAGCGCTTAGGGTGTTTTTTTTTTTTTTTTTGCGCGCGCGGATCCGCGGTTTAGCCCCACGCTGTCCGCGCTTGTGGTCCCTCAGACCCCACGCAGAGGAGGCCAGGAGGTGAAACAGGTTTCGCCGAGGAAGGGGGAAGTCATTTCCCCATTCCTCCAGGGGTTTAAGGGTCGGATTCTAGGAGGGCATTCTAACTCCCTTTCGCTAAGACCAGTTGGAATAACTTCTAGAGGAAACGAGGCGCGCGCCTGTAAGTGGAGAGCGCAGGGCGCACGCGGGACAGTGGGTCTACCTGGACGCGCAGGCCCTGCGTGCGGTGAGAGAGCACGACAGCCAAGTCGTGTCCTCTTTCCCCTCGCCCCCCTTCCTTCTCCTCTCCCTCTCCCCGAAATCTCCACGCGCTATCGCGGATGAAGGAAGGGCAAACCATGGGATGGAGGGAGGAGGACCAAAACTAGAAGCATGTTTTATCTGGGCGTAGATAAAATCTGTCCAAAACGAACATCAAGGTCCGCGTTTTTAGCCAAAGGAGTCCAACCGCCCTTTGTATGAGGAGCAGAATGACTGCCTTGCCGAGGAGGAAACAAGCCACGGAGGAGGGGGAGACATTGTCACAAAAGGGCTAACGGAGGTGGGGGAGGAGAACGAACAGGACCCGGGCACTACAGTGTGGTTGCCAGGCAACCAGCCTCAGCTTCCTGTTGCCTTGGTTACAGTGAATGGAGGGGCTTTGGTCCTTAATTATCCATGAGCACCTTGATCCTTTAAAATATCTGCAGGGGTGAATTTTTCCTTTTAACTCAAGATGCTCGGTGAAGCAGCTACCACCACAATCGTCCCCACCCTCTCTCCTGTCCCCTTCAGAGAGGTAATCAAACCCTATCCTGCCATTTCTCTGGGATTTACATTTGGGCTTTTTCTTTTCTTCTTCTTCTTCTTCTTTTTTTTTGGTCATCCTTTCTTTAGATGGAGGGATTGATCTCCACCCCCTTTCCCCCTTTAAATGAGAAAAACACATTTGCTCTTCATGGATGAACAGGAGGGAGACCAGGAAATTGTGCAAAAGGTGTGTCTGTGGTAGAGAGAGGCTTCTTCCTGGATTTGGCCGTGGTTCCTTGTGGTGGGGGTGGGGGTGTCTGGCTCACCAGCACTGCCTTCCTATTAGCAAACACACCACTTCGGGCTTCCAATCCTCTGATCTTTTCCTTTTGCCTTGATTGACACACTGGCTCCACCTCCTACCTGTCAGCCTTGCCTACCGGTGTTCATTTGCGGTATCAGGGCGGGAAACCATGTTACCCATAATTTTCCGAAGGCAGCTGTGCCCTTCTCCGAAGGATTTAAAGGAGAATTGCTAACAAGTTAACAGGAGAACCCATGTCCTGTGTGCTCTTCCTCTAGAACACGTCTGTAGGGCCATGAAACTTCTCTTCCCCAAACAAAACCTTGCTTTAAGCTGGGCTCTCCCTGGACAACACAGGAATGGAGGGAATCTGCTTCCAGCAGTAACTGGCTCAGTTACTGGATCCAAAACATATTTCTTTCCTTTTCTCTTTTTCACCCTTTCCTTCACCTATTGTGAATACCGGGGAAAAAAAGTTAGTAATTATAATTTCAATCAAAGTTGAAGGCCAAAAAATGCCCTCAATGGATTGGCTAGATATCATTTTGGGATGATTTACATTAAAATGCTTTTTTCCCCCCTCTCATGTTACTATAGAAACTTCTTTTTAGTCCAACCCAGACAGCTGGTGTGCTTTTTGTATTTTTCTTCCCAAAGAAGTGCCTTCCTTTATGAATTCTCCATCACTGATCACATCAATAATGTCCCATAGCAACAGTAGTTTTTTTTTTAATTATTAGTCCCTTTCTGCCCATTTTGTTTATAGACAAAGCGGCTACTTTCCTTTCAAGAAAAGAACTGAGATCTTATTGGCCAGAAAGGGAGACGCATCCTCTCATTGGTTGGTGTGTATTCCTTTGTCAACCAATCGGAGGATGCCATTTATCCTTTTCTGACTAGCTGGTGAGCAGGGTAACCAGAATGATTGAATCAGCCTTAGCTCCATCCAGCAGCAAAGGGTGGAACTCTGAGTTCTGGGACCCAGGATCTGGGATTTGCTTTAGTTAGTCTGGATTCCATTTGATTGACAAGAATAAATTTTGCAACCTTGTTACTTGTATTTCACTTGAACACACCTGAGCAACAAATACATTGTTCTGTGGATTTTTTTTTTCATTTTAAAATATACTATGATTATCTTTCCAAGTTAATGCAAGTGACTGGAATCCGCACACTAAGGATCCAGGATCTTTGTCATTTCCTCAAGAAGTGCAGAATTGGTCTCCACCCTTGGGGATCTGGTACAAAGTTTTGGGGATGAAGGTAGAAAGCTGGGAGAAGGAAGAGCTGTGTTCTCTATGACAAACAGATACTTCAGCTTTTGAATTCACTCTGGCAAACTTTGGTGTCCTGGGTAGTTTTGTTTGTTTTTCTACTTTAATTCTTCACAGCCACCCGTCTGGCCTGTGTTTTCAGTGACAAGTGGGAAAGCCGGATGAATGGAGATGATGACCCTCTCATTCGGTGTAAGAGCAGACCCCTCCCTCCCCAGGAAGCCTTGTGATGGGCAGGTGCCCGTGACCTCCGGAAGTGGAGGTCATCCCGGTCCCTCACGGCCCTGGCGGCGGCGGCGGCAGGCAGGTCAGGTGCATTCTCTCCCTGCACCAAAGAGTCCTGTTTACAGATATGGCATTTGCCCTCACTTCTCCAAAAGGAAGGCGGCACCTCAACGTCCCCTTTCTTCCAAGACAGAAGCTCCCTGACAACAGCCCTGGAGAAGCCTGAATGTGAGTACAGACCTCTTGGTCAGCCTGTTCTTGGTTCTTGGCTGGAGGGGATTCTGGGAGAGGACAGATGCTTGATTCTGAGTTGCTGTCAAGAGTCACCTCCTTTAATGGCCCTGTCTGTGTCAGGGTTTCAGTGGGACCAAGAGCTCAGTGCTGGACGATTAGCCCTTTGACCTTAGGGGTTATGTGTTGTACCCCTGGAGCTTGCTCACACTTAACGTAGGGGCTCCACACATGTTTGGACTGAAACTCACTGGCTAGCATCAGACGTCTCTTAACTTCGTCTCTGTGACAATGACAGCCCTTGCCCGGGTCCCTCCCCCCACCTCTCCCTTCCAAATGGTTTCTGTTCCCTAGCTCTCTTCACAAAAGAGAAATGAAGGCTCAATTAATTGTTACCATGGTTACGTGGAGTAGTAGCCACACCGAGGATCCCCATCACCCATTACTGTCAGCAAGAAAAAGAGAGGAGGGCTCGGGGATCCCCGTCAGGGAGGAAACCATGGAAACCGGCGTTGCTAAGGGGATGGCTCTAAATTCAGAGGAAAGAAACTAGAGGGGCGGGGAGAGGGAGTTGGTGGGCTCAAGGGCAGATCAATTTCTTCAAGGTACATTTCTCGGAGACTAGAGCAGCCTCTTTCCCCACCTGCATCTTCCCCCAACCTGAACTTAAAGAACCCAGAGTTAAAGAAATAGAGAAAACAGGGCCATGTCAGGCTCCAGTCCACCTTCATGGGTCCTGAAGGGGAAACAGCCAATGAGAATGGGTTTATTGCGCTCACACCTCACCACCCTCTCCTCTCTCTCAGCACCACCCTCTGCCAGGCTCTGTGCTGAGCACCGCACAGAAGAACCAGCAGAGTCCCTGCACTCACGGGGGCCTTAGAGCAGGGTTCCCTGTGAACTCTCTTTGCGACACCGTCCGCTTACCTATCTTACCTATCGCCATCCGCAAGTTTAACCAAGAGCTCCCTGAGGAAGACCTGTTTTCCCAGGAACACCCAGGGTCCTAGCTCCTCTGGTTAACACCCTTCACCTTAGCCTGATGCTCCCATACTGACACTCAAGTCTGTCCTGGAAACCATACTCCGAGGGGGGCGGACTCATCTTCCTTAGCTTAATGGTGCCAAAGACGCACAGCTTCTTAATTCTTTTTATTTTCAAAGACATAAAAGACAATACATCGCCCCCTCTCTCCCTTGGGTTAGCTGGGGTGGGGTGGAGGCCCTCAGTTCCCTGCGGTTTGCGGTTGAAGAGCAAGCACCCTGCCCGGGAGTCAGGAGAGAATGCCTCTCCCCTCCCTCCTCCAGAGAACTCCCTGGCTTTCTGGGCCCACCTGTCTGGGGCCGACAGCTGGAAGGGGCTGGTGCTGTCTCCCTGACCCCGTCGAAGTCTGCAGGCAAGCCCTTCCCCACTCTGGATGGTGAGGACCCACACAGGGTGGAGGGCTGGGAGAGTTTTCCATTAGAAAGAGAAAAAATGGGAAGCAGCACCAATAGGGGAGGGTAATTAATTACCTTTCAGCTGCTGCAGAAACACAATTAGGGCCTTGCTCTCTGAGCCACCGGGATACTGTGGCTTTTGCTAATTAAGAAGCGGATGTGCCCTGGCAGTGCAATTAGAGGCTGGCCCCGGCCAGGGGCTGTGCCTCTCCCCCATCAGTGCCCCGGCCTGGGGAAATTAACCAGGGAGCCCAGTGCATGGAGACCTGGGGGCACTGGGACAGGGGGACAAGATTCCATCCCCGCCCCCTGCCCACAGCCATTTCCCTGGTTCCTCTCCTTCCTGTTCCGCTGGCCCAGCACCCCAACTCTCCATTCAGAGCTGTGGCTCCATAAGCACTGGGAGGGTTTGCACCCTGGACCCCAACTTGCAGGTGGGGAGGGTGGAGGACCTGGGTAGAGAAGGGTCACCATACCTGGAGCTCCCCATTTGTTCCCTTCTGCAGGACAGTAGGCTCTTTATGATTAACGAAGAAAGGCAGAACAACGAGCCGTCCACCTGCCTCCCTCCAAAAATGAGATTTCCTTATCAAAGGAAGTATGTCAAACTCTAGAAAAAAGAAATCACAGCTGCCTCCACCAAGCTCTGAGGAGAGGCTGGAGGGGACTTGGAGGTGGGGGAGGGCGGTGGGAGAAGGGGGAGGGGGGGCTGGCTGACGCCCCGGTCCCCGAGGCCTCTGGGCAGCAGCGGGATGGGGACAGGGACGGGGACACGGACACGGGCAGCCCGCCCCGTCTGGAAGACTAGTGATTTTGTTGTTGTCCCCCAACTCCAGCAACAAGTCCCAGTCTGCCGCACGGTGTGGGCCCTGGCAGCGGGGGCGGGGCAGGCCGCAGGGCCTTGCTGGTTCTCCCTCCCCTGTGTTCTTCTCGGGTCCTTCTCTGTCTCCTAGAAAACACCTCTGGAAACCACCCTGGACACCCCTGGGCAGCACTCCCCAGGTGGAGTCTTCCAGAAACAAGGACAGACAGTGGTGTGAGTGGAGAGCCTTGGATGGGGTGGGGGTGAGTGTGAGGCAGGGTCTCTGTCCTCAGAAGCGGGGGCTGCTCCCACACCAGCAGCTAAAGGACAGGGAGAGACTTCCCTCACTTACTCACTAATCTCCGAACAACCATGTTGGGTCCGGCACCCATAGTACAAGGTCCCCTTTGGCCCCGTGCCCAGAGTCTCACAGTCTGGTGGTCTGGTTGTGTTTGACAGGAAACAGCCACGGTATGCGTGGGCATAAAGGGCCGTACACTCTTGACCGCCGTGTCAGCAATGCTGGGTGCCTTGGCAGCAACGTAGTGGACACTATGTTGACCGGGAGCTCGTCTGGTGCCTCCCCGTCCTGGGCTGAGCATGGACTTACGTACTCGGGACACCTTCTGGGCTCCAGAATCTGCCTCGTGCTGCAGGGCCCCGAGGTGTCACCCACGAAAAAAACAAGTGGAGAAGCCTAGTCCCCCAACTATGCTCCCCACTGGTGGGATCATAAACACCATTTCCCTCCTTTTCTCTGTGCCTCCAGGTTGGGGTCACCTTGCCCCAAGGTGGTCACCAAGTCCCAATAATGAGACCCTCGATGGGGATAAATTTGTCACACAACAAACTCAAATGCCCTTTTTACTCCTTTCCAGATGAACTTTCCCCTCCACCTGTCACGCGGCAGGCACAAGGCACCCCAGGGGCCCTCCGGCCAGAGAAGGGAAGGGTCGGTCAGCAGCACCCAGAGGCAGAGAAGGCTGGGACACGGGACAGTCTTCATAACACGAAAGCATTGATTGATCAATCAATAAAATAAAAATGTTAAAAGAGGTGAAAGAACAAAAAAATAACACAAAAGCATCTTATGAACCTAAATTGTGTTGGCAGCTGTATTCCTTTAGGAAACCTAAAAAGTCATTCATTAGCTGAGCTCAGTCCCCTGTACCACTTGCTAGCTGTGTGACTTTCCACCGGGAACTTAACCTCTCTGAGTCAAATCCACCCTTCACTTCCACCTAGAGGCTGCTGCTATCGTTACCGCTACAGCGGCTCCTATAGCTCTTTCAAACTGGCTCTATTCCCTGTGTCCTGCCTCTTAAATGTCCTAACCCTGCCTGAAGCCAAGAGGCAGCTGGTCCTATTAGAAATCTCATTCACACTTGGGAAGGCTGCAAAATGGAGTGACTCAGTGGGTGTCTGCCCTTCCCTGGAGAAGACTGGCCTGGAGGAGCAGGAGCGGAAGGAGGAAAGGGAAGTCTCACCCAGTGCTGCTGCACAGACAAAAGGGGGAGAGATCCTGCCGTGGTGAAACACCTGGGAAGGGAATTGGGGCGCACTCCAGACTGGGGAACTGGATGGGAGAGCCCCTCCTGATACGTGGCAGAAAGCTGGGCACCTACTTCCTGAGAAGCCATGGTAGGTGGGCGGGGAGCCCTTGGCTTTGAAGTCAGATACACCCCAGTCCCAGTTCTGGCTCTGCCTCGGACCAGCTGTGTGTCTTCCAGCCAGCCACTTTGCCTCTCTGAGCCTCAGGTTCCTCACTTGTAGAATGGAATTGATCACGGTCTAGCGTGCCAGTTGTTATGATGACTAAGCAAGAGAAGAGTCATAAACATACTGTCGTAGGTGAGTACCTAGGAGCAGTCTCTGCCTCCTCTTTTGTGGTTTTTCTCTCCCCTGACCCACAATCCACTGGCCCACGACCCCTTCCATGACGCAGTAATGAATGAAAACCACCATCTCTCTATTAGTGCCCCCCCATAATGGAGGCGTTTTATCCCATTTGAAAGTTTAGCCTTTCCCTCCCCAGGTCAGCATCTTGTCCATTTCATGAGACTCAGTGTATATTGGGGAAAAAAAGAATGAATGAAAATAGGCCAAGTCCCTTTCTTTCCCCAATTTAAAAAATGCAGAAATCAAGCCTTAGAGAGGTTGTGTTTATCTCTGTGGCACTCAGCAGAATAGACAGTCTCAGAACACAAAAGGATTGGCAAGCCAGGGGCCAAGGCATCTGGGTCTCCTTACATTAACTTCATGGACCCGCTCTACACAGCCAACAATGAGGCTTTGCACCCTCGCATCTGCTTCCCTGGAAGAGCAAGGGAGTAGCGCCCTCTGGTGGGCATTCTAGGTAATTGCGCCTTAGCGGCGATTTCTGACCTTGGCGGCAAACCTGATCTCTTACTGAGCTTCGACAATCCCCATATTCAGGCCCCGCCCCAGACCAGTTAAATCAGAATCTTCGCGTGTAACTCAAGTGTCAGGATTCCTTAAAGCTCCTCAGGCGATTCCAATGTTCAGCCGAGATTGAGCCACAGATTTAAGGCTTAATTTTGTGTGTCAAATACTAGTCTATAATGGAGAAAGCACGGGTGGAAAAGAAAATTCCCGTGGATCAAATCCTTCCAATTTTTTCCCATTAAAAATATCAGTCATGTCCTGGGAGACTTAGCCTGGGCCTAAGAGCCCTGGAAAGGCTCCGAAGTCGAGGGAAAGTCTAAAGGTACTATAAGTGTCTTGTGGACAGGCTGTATCCAGGTAGGTCCAAAGTTAGTTTGCATCCAGAGTGTAAATAGAGAGGGAATCTGTTTGAATAAAATGAGTGAATTATTTGCCTCTGGCTTTCAGAGTTTTGTCAGCTTCATACCCTCTCCACAAGGACTGTTAAATTTCAGCATGCATTAGGGAGCTGTCAATCAGCTAGGTCAAACGGATTGTTGTCCCCACCCCCACCCCCACCCTGAATTTCTGAGTCAGTAGGTCCAACCAATTCCCAGGTGATGCCTAGGCTGCTGGTCTGGGGCCACTCTCAGAAAACCACTGCCCTAAAAAGTTGGCCAGATCGACACCCACCTTCACGTCTACACCTGGTCTAGCAAAGCCTTCAGAGTCTGAGTGGAAAGATTTACCTCTCTAACGGCCTTACCCTTTGTCCCGCTTCCCTCATATCTATACACTGGTCAGAAATACCAGGTTCCTTGACACATGTCTCCCGGGCCTCTGGGTACCTTTGCAATGACACTTCTGCTTGCAAAGTGCAGCTAGGAGTCGGCTGCTTCCTTAATGGTCTTTGGACCCTAGCTATTTCTCCTTAATTTATTTGAGTGTCAGTTTCCTTAGCTTGTAAACCATAAATAATAAGAGTACGTAGTTCATATATTGCCTGGCACACAGTTAATGCTCACAATAAATGTGAACTGTTCGTTATTCTCATTGTCATTCGGGTTACACTAGATTATCTCTTAACCGTTCTGTGAGCGCTCCAGATCTGAGCGACTAGCCAGACACGGTGCTTATTCTGTGTATCCCAGTGTTCAGCCCATAGTAGGAACTTTATACATATGAGCACAGTATTACAAAAGGATAAAACCAAAACAAAACAAAACAAAACTCCAAAGGAGCAAACCTGATTTTAAACGTCTTTCTTACGTGCCCATCCCGTATTTCACTGAAAGCCCACGACAATAGAGGAGGTAGGAGTGTGACCTCTGTAAGTCATTCTACCTTTGGTGGCACGAAACTCATAGAAGTCCACGTCCCGACCCGGGGAGCGGGATGCACTGAAGCCGGGGGACACAGATGCGAGCGGAACCCGGGCTGGAGGAGGCCACACTCTGCTCCGGATTCTTTAAAATTTCCCGCGGGCTCTGCTGGCTGGAGGCACAAACCACGCCCCTTTAGGCACCCCCGCCCCTTCTGCTGACACGCGCCAATCCGCAGAGAGCCAAGCTCTCCCAGAGAGCCAATCAGAAGAGGCATTAGGCAGGTGCCGCCTTTCAGCGAGCCAATAGGCGGACGGCCGGAACGGGGCTTGCCCGGGCATGTGGGAACTACCGGCTGCCTGGACGCCACGTGCCGGCGGCTGAAACGTTCCGGTTCCAGGTGATCGCAGGGACCCTTCTCGGGACAGCGGGGTCGAGGGGGCCGGCGCGGCATTCCCTTGCTCGCGGGGCCCCGTACGTGTGTCCACCTCCGGCCTGCGGTGGGGACGCCGGGACCTGACTGACCGGTTCTCGGAGCCCGCGGGTGTGTAGGCCGGGCCCAGGGCGCCTCTCGTCCCGCTTCCCCGCCCTGATCGGGGGTCTCGAGCCTAAGGGGACGGCAGTGGGAGATGGGCACTCGGCCTGGCTGGGGCCGGACCGCCGCGGCCAGTGATTGACCAACACCCAAGTCCTTCCCTGGGTGCGGTCAGGCCTCCCACGCGTCACTCCTTGGAGGACGCAGGCTGTTGGAGGGGCCATGCGGGGCTGTCCTCGGACTCCCTTGTCCCGCGAACTTTTTAGTAGCACAGGGGATCTTATCCAACCAGGTTTTCTCAAATTCGAGAGATTATTAGTATTTTGGCTTGGGGGTGGGATTGCGCGCTCTTTAAAATACAGACTCTCAGTTCCCCCCTCCCCTTCCCCAAAATGACGGTTAAGGAGGTGCGGGGGTACGTCTGGAAACCGTTTTAATCCGCTTAGCGTTTTCAACAGACGTCTTAATGGTTTCTGGCAACAAACTGCTTGGGGGCGCGTCCCTAAACTAGTTCAGCTCTCGGATTAATAAACAAACCCTCGTTTTATGGGGGAGGGGACGGCGACCCCGTGTGGAGCAAGTTAGTCTTTAGTCACAGAGCCCAGTGCCTGCCTAATCAGCCAGCAGGTGGGTGGCCCTGGTGCCACTGGCAATTCTGACTTTATGGGGACACTGCTCTGAGGACTCTGCTCCTGGGGTCAGGTGGCTGCAGATCCCCAGGGTCCAGGGGGTCTGGAGAGAGATCTGTGACTGCCTTTATGCTAACGGAGGTGTTTTTGAGCAAAACGTCTCAGGAGCCTCTCTGAGCTCATCTGGGGGCCCAGGATGGGAGAGGCACATTCATGGTCATTAACTGTGCATGTTGACTCACCAGCCAAGTCAGGCAGGTCAAACAGGGCTGCATTCACCTCTTTTTTTCTTTTTTTTAAGTCCTCATCTGAGGACCTTTTTGTCATTGCTTTTGGAGAGGAAGAGAAACATCGTTGCAAAAAAGAAGCATTGACTGGTTGCCTCCCATAGGTGCCCAAGCCAGGCACACGCCCCACAACTTTCTGATTACAGGACGGCGCTCAAATTGCCTGAGCCGCCCGGCCAGGGCTGCTTTCACCTCTTGAAACACAGTCACTGAGGCCTTTTCATAGGGAACCTGTTTCTGGTTTCCCTGAACCACTGTCAACAAGGTCAGGGCAGCCAGGGACCCTAGTCCCTGCCTCAGGCTGGCCTGCAGGGCCCTCTCCTCCTCCATGGAGGTCGGGGGTCCGTCACCAGCAGTCCCCGTCTCAGGCTTCTTAGGCCTCCTTGTCGCTGTGGCTGGGCCCAGGCCAGCTGAGTGAGGCTCTGCGTGGGCTCCACCATGTGACTCGTCAGGACAAGGAAGCTGACTATAGTGAGGAGTCCTTGTAAAAAGGAGAAGGCTCCTCAGGGAGCAGCCCTGGGTTTGAGTCACCACTTAGCTGCTGGAAGCGAGGGACCCCGGGACAGTTACTCGACTTCTCCAAACAGTGGGTCCCTTCTCCGCAGAAAGGATGAGTACCACCCCGACTGCCTGCACGTACGGACTGCTGGGGTGTCACACTAGGTCACGTTTATGGGAAGGCTGTGCCAGCTGCCAGGTGTGAAATGGCTTACGTTTTACATTTTCTTTTCTGTTGGGAAAGTATAATGTCTCTGTACAAAATTTGTGGGAGGAAGAGCCAGGATGGGTCGCTGCCTTGCCCTGGCCCAGGCATCCCAAAGGGTTCCTGACCTGCCCTCTCCCTCCCATCACTCTCCATCTCTGCTGCCGTTGCTCAGAGTCATGTCTTCCGGGAGGCAGCGATCCTGTCCCCTGTCCCTGACAGTCTCCAGGGAGAGTAGTGGTCCCGATGTGTTTGGGGAAGAAGCCCAGACTTGGACCACCCTCTGGGAACGGCTCTCTCTCACTGCCCACCGCGTCCTCACTCGAACTCCTTCCCCTCCCACAGCCACATGTTTTTCCTCCCGGACGCTGTGTCAGCGCTTTCTGTCTGGATGCCCTTCCCTCCCTGGGCCCTTGGCAGACCTTCCTGAAACCCGTCAGTGTCCCCTCGCCTGCTGGGCCTTCCCTAACCAGGCGTTTCCACCTGTTACCACCTGGACTTGATCCAGTGAGTGGGGTGCCTGTCCTCAGTGCAGCGCACCCCCATCCTGAGCGAGTTTCTGGCTGCCTCTCCCTCTCCACCAAACCGGGAGTTCCCTGAGTTCACGGTCACCTCCAGCTCTGTGGGCCCCACAGCCTGGCTTTTGCCTCTTGTTAACTGAGCAAGTACCGAACCTCTATGCCCCAGTTCTCTTACCTGTAACATGACATCTGGGGAGATTGAGTGACTCCGTGGAAAGTACTCAGAGCGGCAGTCCGCCTGCATTGTTGACTGTACGAGGGCAATTATTATTAAAGCAGGTCCCAGACTCAGTCCAGGAACCCGAGCCACAGTGCAGGCTGCAGGGCAGCGGGGCAGGGGGAACACTCACTGCAGGAGGGCAGGCCCGGGCCATCCTCATCCAGCCCCTCAGCCCTGTGTGTTCTCTCTCCAGGGTTCTGCCCCATTGGAAGATTACCTCCCAGGCCTCCCTGGCCCTGAGTGCTGAGCAGATTGGGATGGTACCTGGGGAAGCCCCTGAGTCTGCCCAGTGCCTGTACCCTTTGCTGACCAGCCCAAGTGCCAAGGATGTGCTTCGGAGGAAACACAAGCGAAAGAGCCGACAGCACCAGCGGTTCATGGCCCAGAAGGCCTTGCTGCAGGAGCAGGGGCTGCGGAGGGCGCCCCCAGAGCCAGCATCCTTCCCACCTCCTGTGTCATCAGAGACACCACCAGGCACTGAGGCCGCCAGCCGTGGGAGGCAGCGTCTGAGGGATGAATCTGGAGGTGCTCCATGCGGCAGAAAGCCCACCCCCCAGGAGTGTGCTGGGCCCTCGCCCAGCAAGTGCGTGGCTATCGACTGTGAGATGGTGGGCACAGGCCCCCGAGGGCGGGTGAGTGAGCTGGCCCGCTGCTCCGTGGTGAGTTACCACGGCGACGTCCTCTACGACAAGTACATCCGGCCGGAGATGCCCATCGTGGACTATCGCACCCGCTGGAGCGGCATCACTCCACAGCACATGCGCATGGCCACCCCCTTCCAGGTGGCCCAGAGAGAGGTGAGGGCGGGCAGGGACCTGTGTGGGTTGGTGGGACAGGGTGCGAGGAGCAGCCCTGGGTTTGAGTCACCACTTAGCCACTGGAAGCGAGGGACCCTGGGATGGTTACTTGACTTCTCCAAACAGTGGGTCCCTTCTCCGCAGAAAGGATGAGTACCGCCCCGACCTGCCTGCACGTACGGACTGCTGGGGTGTCACACTAGGTCACATTTGTGGGAAGGCTATGCCAGCTGCCGGGTGTGAAACGGCTTACGTTTTACATTTTCTTTTCTGTTGGGAAAGTATAACGTCTCTGTACAAAATTTGTAAGGCCCACGGGGCTACCACCTTCAGGTGTTAATATTTTGGTATATTTCCCTATATTAGTTTTTCAGGGCTTTGAGAAAGATTAATTAGTGGTTGAAGAATCCCCAAATGTGCTTGAGCATAGGAAACGCCTCAAGCCTTGTTAACCTGAGCCTTGTCCCCAGGCCCCTCCGCGGTCTGATGCCTTAGGTCCCTGGGCCCTCGGAAGCTCTGGCACTTGCACGCCTAAAGACCACCATGCCGTGCGAACTTGCACAGCGAGACTCAGAGGAGAGGTCTCATGGGGAAAGTGGGTTAGGGGCACAACAATCAAGGAGTGTCGCAGTGACGCCCCCAGAATACAAACATGGCCACCTAATAACAACGGTCCCACAGCTTTGCACTTGGGAAGTGGTTAAGCAGTGCACGAATGCACCCGTAAGACGGCACTTCCCTCACCTGCAATCAGATGGGAAGTGGGAGCTCCCTCACCTGAGGGAGCTCCCTGGGTGGTGTGTGGAGGGTGTGCGTTCTGTGCGTGCCCGCGTGGCTCACTGCCCCTGCGTGTGGTTTTCTGCGTTCACTTGGCGTTTCTCAAGGGCAAAATCACGCGTTGTTCTCAAATCACGCTGTAACGTATCGATCGTGTTGGGACCCTTGCGTTGTTAACAGCAGCATTACAGCAGAACCTACTGTCTCTGGGTTTTTCTTGGGTCTAGGTAGATCTAGTGAAAACTCGTATGTAGCCTCTTGCGTCCCCTTATCCACACGACTAGAGGGGTGTGGCCAGGGGTGTGACCAGAGTGGTGGCATGTCCTTGTCACTGGAGTCTGAGTGCCCTATCCCCCTGCTGTGAGAACTGACTTACGTGGCAGGGGCAGGCTGTGGGAGGGCCGGAGGGATTGGAGGCCTGGGGCCTCTCTGGAGCCTGAAGGGCAGTGAGGCGGGGTGGGGGAGCAGGGAAAATAGGCGCACCTCGTGCGGACTGCCGGTGCGGAACAAGGCAGCAGTGTCCTGTGTGCGGAGGGACAGGGTCCTGAACATAGGGACTGTGCATGGTGCTGCAAAAGGTGTGTCCCCGGTGCCGGGCACGGCTCTGTGCACTTCGCCCAGTGTCCCCTCCCGTGTGCGGGGTTTTCGTGGCATGTCATCGGTGAAGTCAGACACAGTCCCTGCGTGTTCACAGTGAGCTCACGTTGGGCGTGAGGGCCATTGACCAGCCAGAGCTGCATGTGTACTTAGGGCAGTCCATCCCCTGCAGGACAGAGCAGGGGTCTTGATGTCAACGGGGGGTCACGGGGTGGCCTCCTGACGCCTGACAAGCTCAGGGAGGAGTCGGCGGGCGGGAGGGCTGGGAGGTCTTCAGGCTGACAGACAGGCCTGTGAGCAGGAAAGAGGAGCTCGCTGTAAGTTACTAGATCTCTCAAGTCCACGGCCAGCCTTGCTGCCAGCATCCACCCACGGGATGGTGTCAGTGGCATTCCTGTTTGCAGGTTCGGAGGGCCTTGGTGCGCCCCTCGTTGTCTCAGGTAGTACGTAGAGGGGTCTGGACCCAAACGCGGGCAGTGCGATTGGCGGGAGCTCCCAGTCTCCCCTCTCTGTGCTGCCTCCGTCCGGAGGGACCCGTGCACCCGCTGGTCTCAGCCCACCTGACGGTGGGGCCTTCCGGCTTCCTTTCTCCCCTCACAGATCCTCAAGCTCCTGAAGGGCAAGGTGGTGGTGGGGCACGCCCTGCACAACGACTTCAGGGCCCTCAAGTACGTCCATCCTCGGAGCCAGACCCGGGACACCACCTGCGTCCCCAGCCTCCTCAGCCAGCCTGGCCTGCACCCCCGGACCCGGGTCTCGCTCAAGGACCTGGCCCTGCAGCTGCTGCACAAGAAGATCCAGGTGCGCGGTGGGGAGCGCGAGGCCCAGCCTCCGTGCCAGGTGCAGCTGCGCCTCTAGCTCCTTGTCCTCCCTCCAGCCCATCCAGTCCCGGGTCTCCCGCCTGCACACACTGCACACGCAGCCTGGGCATTTCTCTGCAGGCCCCTCTCCCCGGCGTGCACACTGTCCCCGGCTGATCTCACCCAGGTCCGTCCTTGCCCAGGGCCAGGCTCTGTGCCCGTGCTTGCAATCTATACGGAGCCTTCTTCGGTCAAGGCTGCCCGTAACTCCTGCTGTCCTACAGCTTCCTTACTCCCTCTGCTCCTCCAGCCTTCGGAGGCAGTGATTTTTATCTTGTTTTATACATGAAGAAACTGGCCAGAGAAGCTGGGTGGCATGTGCAGTGGCTGAGTTTCCAGCACTTTTCTGTCTGAAGGCCCATGCCCTCCTCACCGTCCCAAGCTGGACCCCTGCTGGGACAGTGCATGGTCCCGGGCCTGTACACAGAGCCTGGTGTGACAGGCCTCTCTCTGGGGCTGGCAGTGACCGGGGCTCCCATCCGCAGGTGGGCCGGCACGGGCACTCGTCGGTGGAAGACGCTGTGACAGCCATGGAGCTGTACCGGCTGGTGGAGGCGCAGTGGGAGCAGCAGGAGGCCGGCCGCCGCCGCCCCCACCCCGAGGACAGAGAGCCTGACAGCAGCACAGACATGGAGCAGTACATGCAGGACCAGTACTGGCCCGAGGACCTGGGCCCGGGCTCCGGCAGGGGCGAGGGGGAGAGACAGGGCCGGAGGGTGTGAGGGAGGAGGGGCTTGTGGGGACCGGGCCCAGGAGAGCACTGGGCACTCACCTGGGCGGGCCGATGCAGCCAGCTCCCCCAGGTCCCAGGAGTTGGGATCCTCTGTCCTCGTCCCCCCTGCCCCGTGGTCTTGCTCGTGGCACTTTACAGACACCATGAACCTACCCGGTGGACTGGCTGCCGGGCCCTGCCAGAGCAGGGTCTGCGCCAGCAGGGTCTGCACAGACTGCCGTCCCAGGCTGTCACTTCCCCGCCCCCCAGGAGGGGGGTGCTCAGCCTCTTCATGCTCCTCCACCTCCCTCTTCCTCCAGAGTCGCTGTCAGGTTCAAAGTAAACAGAGGCTTTCAAGCTGAGGTGACTCTGGAGACGGGCTCCCTCTCTCTCTGACGGGGCTCTGGTTGCAGTGCCAGAGGAGCTGGTGGCGGGCTCCGATGGGCCTGCGGGGCCTGCAGGCTCCTGAGGCGCCGCCCCTTGCACGCTTGGCGCCGAGAGCAGGGCTGCTGTTCTGGGCGCAGGGAGGGCGGACAAGCTTTGGGTGGGGTTCGGCATGTTTGTTTTGAACCAGATCAGGTGTTTCCCCCGCCCACTCAGCATTAGGCTCCCTGGACCAAGCACCTGAGAAACCAGGACAATGGCTTGAGACCCAGGGCACCTGTGCACAGTTGCACCCACGGGACCTTATGTATTTATTAAGAGAAGGCCACCAGGGAGCGGAGTCGGTGTGCCCGCCCTCGGCAACCGGGCACTTGGGTTGATGCTGTGGTGGCTGGGTTTTCTCCGGGTTTCTCAAGTTGTCTGTCAGGATTCCACCCCCCACCCCTCTTTTCCCGGGGCAGATCGGGGGTACTGGGGTAACCAAAAGCTCAGGTCATGCAGGCCTTTAAGCCCCGTATTCGCTTGTCCTTGTCACGGAATAGCTTTGAGGCCTCAGGCACCTGTGTGACTTCACTCTTGAGCTTCTTCCCTCATCCATAAAGTGGGGACAGGGACACAGCCTACCTTGTAGGGCTGTTATGAGGATGAAATGCCAGCACCCAGCACAGTGCCCGGCTCACAGTAGGCCCTGGTCCATGTGAGCTGCTGTTCTTGAAGGATTTGTTCCAGCCTCTTCAGGGTAACATCTGAACATGCCCCAGGTTGAGGGACCTCGACCCAGACAGACCTGTGCTTGCATGGCAGGTGAGGCACAGGCCCGTGGTGAGGACGCCTCACGGAGGTTCAGGGTCCTCGCTGCTCCACGGCGTGCGGCCTCTGTGTGGTCCATGTCCCTGTGCTGTGTGCAGGAGGTGATGGTGGTTTCTCACGTCAGTCTGACTGAGCAGCAGGGCCAGGAAGGGAGAGACGCCACAGACACAACTACTGGGAACCTGGGGCCGTACATGGTTCGGTCACCCACTGTGCCCCTGGCTGCAGAGCAGGGCGCCAGCTGAGTCACTGACCGCTACTGGCCTAGCTCCAGCGCTTTGTTCTGGGTTCCTTGGAAGTCCAGCCGACGCCAGACGCACAGCTGGCAGCAGCTTCTCCTCTTTCATCTGTGGGTAGAAGGAAGAGGAAGCTCTTCAGAGTATTCTAGAAATGGCCTGGGTTCTAAATCAGCATTGTTGTGAAAGTGTTCTGGAATAAAACACTATTGGAAAAGAGGGTGAAGCGGGTTCTTCTGTGAATCTTCACGCTGGAGCGGGAGGGAGGCCAGGAGGGTGGGGGTGCTGGGACCTGAGTCCTGGCCTTTGTGGGCAGCTTTCACCATGAAGCTTTGGGAGGTGACAAGAAAATAGAGCAACGAGATTTATATAGTATGCACATTTTAAACATTTCATACCTGCCCTATTATAGAGCATAAGTTTAGATAACTGGTTTTTCCCCAGAGCTATGTATCACTTTTTTAATCTTTAAAAAAATTGTTTTAATTGTAAAACACAATATAAAATGTATCATCTTAGCCATTTTGAAGTGTATAGTTCAGCAGGTTAAGTACATTCAAAGTGATCTACGGACCTGTTTTTATCTTGCAAAACAAAACTCTGTACTCTAAACAATGACTGCCCATTCCTTCCTCCCTTCAGCCCCTGGCAACCACCATCCTACACTCTGTGAATCTGACTAGGTGTCTCTTAGAAGTCAACCCCTACAGGGTCCGCCTCTCGGAGGCCGGCTTGTTGCCCTTAGCACAATGTCCTCAGAGTAAATCCCCGCTGCGGTCTGCGTCAAAAACTCCTTCCTGGGTACGCCTGGCTGAGGCTGAGCGCTGGGGCAGCCTCCCCCTCTGGGTCACTGTGACTAACAGCTAAGAACATGGGTGTGCAAATATAAATCTCTCTGGGGGTCAGTTCCCCTTTAACCGAGGTTTCCTTTCAGCCAGCTGCAGCCTAAAAATAGGAAGTTTTCAGAAGTCGTTCACAAATTTAGAGCCATGATGAGCAGTATGAGGAAACCCCGGCCCTACTCCACCCCAAGCTGTCCCGCCCCATCCCACCCAGGATGTGACTCATCCTGTTGTCCACTGTCCCCGCCCTGCAGCCACCGCCCTCCCATTAGTCACACAGCAGCCTCTGTTACTAGGTCAGCTGTGTCAAGTAACCCTGACTTTACTGGAGGATCCCAAAGGGCAACATCGGTGATGCTAGCCAATTGGATGCACCAAAAACAAGCCATAAAGTGCTTCCTCAAAGTGAAAAGGTAGAAGTTCTCAACCTCATGAGGAAATTTAAAAAAAAAAAAAAAAGGTATACTGAGGTTGCCAAGATCTAGGGGAAAAACAAAATCTTCCACACGTGAAATTGTGGAGGAAAAAAAATTGTGCTAGTTTTGCCGTCTCGTCTCAAGCTGCGAAAGTCATGGCCATAGCACATGACGAGTGCCGGTTATGACGGAAAGGACACTAAACGTGAGGGCGGGAGACTCGAGCGGAGAGCGTGTCCTGACTCAGGGCAGCGTATGTGGAGAAGCCTCACGTCCGCACGGGGCCCTCGGCTAGGGCGGCGCTGCAATGGAGGGTGCCGGGCCTTTCCCCGCAGGTCAGGGATGGTCACGCAGATCCGGGGGCAGGTGTGCCGGAAAAATGTAAGAATCGCTGGAGAAGCCGTGTCTGCCGATGAAAAAGCTGCTGCCAGAGGGGAAGAAGTGGATTGAGGCTGGGGACCACCCTGGTTCCAGGCAGCCACTCGGGGTCTCGGAACAGACCCCCAGGATGATGGGGACCACGGCACTCCCAGCAGTGGAAGTGTTGTGTCAGGGCGATTCCGTTTGGTTTTTCGAGAAACTGCTTCTCCATAGTCGCAGCATCATTTTACACCCCACCAGCGGCTCCCAAGCATTCCAACTCCTCATCCTCACCAACGCTTGCTGTTTTCCGGGCTGGCGGCATCCAGCCCGCACCCTGCACTCAGGGCTGGGTGTTCGGAGAAGGCCGCAGTGGCAGCCCCCGTGTCTGCTGCTGTCACAGGAGGTAGGCCAGCTGTGCCAGGACTCGTGTCTGGCAAGGCAGAGAGGTTTGCCCCGAGCGACACACCAGCCGTCACCTCACCCCACCAGACCTATGGCCTTGGTCTGGCCACGGACGACACCCGTCAGACCTGGGAAACTGGGGTCGGGCTCCTTCCCTGGACCCTGTGAATCACCACCAGTGCCCACATCCATCCCTGGGGCACGCAATACATTTGCAGAAGCCCAACACAACTCAGGCAGGGTCCTCGGTGCTGGGGACCCCACAGCAAACCAAGCGAGCAGGAGGGGAAGCTAAACGAACAAGCAAAATACACGGCCTTCTGAACGGGGCTGATTCCTGCAGGTGAAACCTGGGAAGGGGGTGGTAAGAGGTGCAGTTTCAATAGAGGCCAAGAAAGGACTCAGTGGGCGGCCAGAGGGAGAGGGAGCAAAGTGGGCAGAGAACCTGATGGAGGAGTTTTCGGACAGGACAGCAGATGCCCAGGCCCTGGGAAACAGGGAAAAATCCAGTGTGGTCACAGACGGACGGACGGACGGATGGAGGTGAGAGGCAAGGCCAGGGAAAGTGTGGGGGGGAGGCGCCGCCCTTTGCAGCACCCCGACTGTCTCCCACCAGAAGGCAGAGACCTGACTGTACCCCACCAGCTCTGGGGCCCAGCCCTCGGGGAATGTGAATTATGGAGAGACGCCATCACTCCGAAGAGGGCAGGGAGGAGTCCCCATGGGAACATAGAAAGGCCTTCAATTTAGGTTCCAGTTTAAAGTGGGGGCCTTAGGTCTGATAAATGCCCAGGATGAGAGTGTAAGGGCCCATGGGACAGATGGGAAAGAGGGGCTTGGAAACTGCACAGGAAGAGAGGTTTGATTTTTTTTTTTATTTTTTGACAATGGGAAATCACTGTGACAACCAGTGCAAAAGAGCAGATTTTGGGGAAGGTAATCTGTTAGGATTTGAAGGACGTGGAGATGGGGGTGAGAAACTGGGGAGCAACCTGGGGCCGGTGAGGGCTTGGGGTTGCAGGCTGCTGAGTGAAGGGGAAAAGCCAGGGAGACTTAGAGATGCAGGTTCTGAACCCAGCAAGGGGCAGGTTCAGAGGGGGCGGGAGCCCAGGGGGCAAGGGGTGACCTCGCTGGAGGTTGACGTGTGTCGGGGGGGGGGGGCACCAGGGGGCGCCTGCGGGGACAGCAGGAACACCACCCCCAACTGCAGCTTTAGGGGTTCCTTTTTCAAAGCACGTCCAGTAAGAGGAATTTTGCTTCATCTCCCCCTATATCCGGGTAACAGCCCTTTATGCCGCCGAAAATCAGAAAGTCCCCAGAGAATCCAAATTCGAGTAAAATTCGCTCACTCGGGACGGGAACCCCAAATAACCTGACACCTCAAGTTCCAATAAACCGAATGAACATCAGACAGAAACAACATCTCGTGGCTCAGATGCATTTCAGTCCCCGGTTATATTCTGGAGGTCTGTTACAAAGTCAAGTGTCTCTTGGAGAAAACACCACGGACTTGGGGAAATTCCTTCCCAAGCCACAAGTCCCATGGCTCAGGACTTATTCCCACGGATCTGGGGGAGGGAGGAAGATGGGGACCGGGCCTCCGCTCATGGTTGAGACTCACCACCGTCTACCAAAGCAGCATCTGTTTCTACCCTCATTGTAGCTCATTCACGTATGCAGCAAACGTGGGCGCTTCTTCCTGCATGCCCACCACGATTCTAAGAGGTCATCCTTCCAGCTTGGGAGACAGCCACCCAGAGGAAAGATGATTGGGCTGCTTGGGGTCACTTTGAGCCTGCCTCTTTTTGTCCCCAAACAGTGTCCACCCAGCTGGACGCAGAGCCCGGTGAGGGAGGCCCCCTGAACCAACAGAGGCTGGAAGGGCTCCGTCCCTGCCTCCTGGTCTTCCCTGGGCTGGGGTTTGGGGCTAGCCTCCCACTCACCTCAACCTTCTGCCCTTCCCAGTTAAGGGCCTCAGTGTCCCAAGAGCCAGCTCCCCCTGTCCGATAAAAAAAACCTCCGGGAGCGTGAGGTTGGTAGTGACTGGGAAGCAGCGGGACCTTCCCCGAGCTCCAGTCCCGGGCTTGTTTGCTCTGTGGGTGGCGAGTGAGAAAGGAAAGAAAGATGTCACAATCCACTCCGTCCACATCAGCAGCAATGAGGTGGACCACAGGGGCAAAGGCTGGCCAGCCAGCCAGCCATGGAGCTGGCCCTCTCCGTCCATCCCGGCTCTGGCCCCCCGAGCTTCCCCGTCAGCAGGCAGGAGGTGGAGCAAGGAGCCCAGGTGCCGGCCTCCTGCCGGTGACTTCACTTGAAAACGAACCCGAAACTAAAGCGGGGTCAGGTTTCCTCGGCTTGAAGTCAGGGATGAGTCACTGCTGAGAGCAACGGCAGCGGCTGACGGCTGAGAAGCGGCACCGGAGACACAGGCGTGAGACGAGGGTACACAAGGCTGACCAGGGAGGGCGGGAGCCGGGGTGGTGGCTGCAAGGCACGGCTCAGGGGTGGCTGGCCAGGGCAGGCGGTGTCCCAGTCCTGAGGCTGCCAAGCAAGACCACAGGCCCGGGACGGCCAGACTTTGACGCCAGCAGTGTGGCAAGAAGCCAGTTTCCTTTCTGCCAGGTGGTGGAGTGATAAGGCCAGGGCAGAGGGCAGAGGGTGCAGGCTGGCAGGGCGGTGGCCAAGGCCGCCCGGGGCCTCCGTGAGCCCTGGAGTGATGCCCTCCCTGCCGTCCGTCCTCCAGCACAGCTGAGCGTCCCCGTGAGGCATGGCAGGCAGCATGGAGGCGGTGGCCATGGACTGCGAGATGGTGGGCCTGGGGCCCCTCCGGGAGAGCGGCCTGGCCCGGTGCAGCCTGGTGGACTTCCGCGGCTTGGTGCTCTACGACAAGTTCATCCAGCCGGAGGGGGAGATCACCGATTACAGAACCCGGGTCAGCGGGATCACGCCTCAGCACATGGAAAATGCCACGCCCTTCGCCGTGGCCAGGCGGGAGGTGAGTGAGGGGCCGTGGGCCAGGCAAACCAAAGAGGGCTGTGGACACCCCCCCAGCACACACATACTTCCCTGGTGCCTTCCCCGAGGGCCAGATCCATGACCTGTGTCCCCAGCAGCATACAGTTCCCTGTAACCCCTGCGTGGGGAGTTCCAGGGTGTGGGACACCGGTGGGTGTCTCCATCACATCCCTGAGAAGGAAGGGTCCCTGCCACCAGCCAGCCACAGACTCCCCACCAGGGAGCAGCCTGCAGCGCTGCTGGTCCCCCCAACATCCCCACTCCAATGCGGGGGCTGGACGCCCCGTTCTTTCCTCCACACCGGGCTGCCACTGGTGAGCCCTGTGGGGAGGCGAGAAGCAGGTGCTGGGCAGAGACCCTCCCTGGCTGGGCCCCTGGAAGGGGTCCTCCTGGTTCTGGAGAACCAGCCAGAGCCCTCTGGGCTGAGGGGAGCGCCAGATCCCAGAGCCGTGGACGGCAGGCCATTGCCCATCACCCTCAGGTCCCTCGAGGCCCCCGCCCCTCCTGCAGCCGGTCTTGTCGGCTTCTCCAGGTTTAACTTTCCGTTTCTCTGAATTACCAAAGAGAAAGCAAACTCAGCCTCCGTGAAGACAGCCCCCAGGTTAGTCACTTCTGAGAAGGGTGAGAAAGGCACGGGCCCTCATTGGTTTCTGCGCCGGCGGGCGTGGGAAAGCCCAGCACAACAAAGGGAACTGAGGTTTGTCTCACACGCGCTCACACGGCTGCCGGGCTCCAGGCGCCAGAGAGAAAACCGCACGAGGAGATCCTGTTTACTGAGCCCCGGCCGGGTGCTGTCCTAGCACCCAGTCTCCGAGCTCATCACGCCTCAGCAAACAGCCAGCCAGGAGGGGTCTCAGGAGCTGCTAACTCAGCCTGGCCTCCCGGCTCGCTCCTTACCCGCTCACTTACCTGGGGCAAGTCCGTCAACCTCTCTCTGCACCCAGTCTCCAACACCCGTCGAGGAAAATGGGGATGAGC
The DNA here is from genome assembly GCA_004024845.1 of Tonatia bakeri. Classification (NCBI taxonomy): domain Eukaryota; kingdom Metazoa; phylum Chordata; class Mammalia; order Chiroptera; family Phyllostomidae; genus Tonatia; species Tonatia bakeri. The sequence continues at coordinate 4,551 of PVIA01008571.1, read as the reverse complement.
GTAGTGATTTCCTAGGCTTCTTGGGAGGCTTGGGAAAGGGCCAGGAGGGAGGGCCTTGATAAGGACTCGGGTGAGCCACCGAGACTGTCTGCCCTGTCGCCACACGTTCCTGACGAGGAGCCCGAGGCTGGCCTGCGCCAAGTGCGTGTGTTGGTTGTCTAGGGCAACTGTGACCACGTCCCGCGGACAAGGTGGCTTCACAGCAGAACTGTGTTGTCTCGCGGTTCTGGAGGCTGCACGTCCAAGATCAAGGTGTCAGAGGGGATGGCTCCTTCTCAGAGCTGGGGGGTGGGGTGGGGAGAGTCTGTTTCTTGGTCTCTCCCCTGGCCTCTGGAGGTTTGCTGGCGATCTTGGGTGCTCCCTGGCTTGTCGAGGCGTCACCTCTGTCTCTGCCCTGGCATTCACAGGGGGTCTCCCTGCATGCATCTCTGTGCCCACACTGCCCCTCTTTATAGAAACACCGGCCCTGTGGACTCGGGGCTCCCCCTAATGACATCGGCAACAACCCTTACTCCAAATAAATCACATTTTGAGGAACTAGGGATTTCGACAAATGAATATGGGGAGGGGAGGGGGCTTGCACAATCCCGCCCATAACGCTAGGGTAACTCAGAACACAGAGGGGGAGGAGCCAGTGAGGTCTCAAAACCCAGGCTGGGAACTCCAGAGCCATGTGCCGACAGGGCTGAGGTGGGGAGCCCCTGGAAGGCCCTGGTCTGAACTGCCGAGTGCTGTCACTGTAAAACACCCCTTGGATTTCAAAGACTAATATATCTTTTTAAAAAATCATAAGCCCTGGCCAGTGTGGCTCATTGGGTTGGAGCATCATCCCGTAACCAAAGGTCGTGGGTTCGATTCCCTGGCAGGGCATATATTTAGGTTTCAGGTTCCATCCCTGGTCCAGGGGGTGTGGGGGAGGCAACCAATCGATGCTTCTCCCTCTCCCTTCCTCTCTCTCTCTAAGCAATAAAAATGTCCTCTGGTGAGGAGAAAAAAAGAAAAAGATTTTTAAAAACCATAAAATACTGCTACCATTTTTATAGCAACGACAGGTTTGAAATGCTAACATTGTGGATATATTAGGTTAAATAAAACATATTAAAACTAATTTGACCTATTTCTCTTGACCTTTTTGACCTGGTGGCTATGAGATGATTTGAAAGGATTTAGGTGGCTCCTGTCCCATTTCTCTTGGCCAGGGAACCGGGGAGCCCTGGGGAGGGGACCCAGCACCTCACGGTGGTTCTGGAAAGACCCATGAGGCTGGGGGCAGGTGCCAGGGGTGTGGGAGGGGTCTGTGTATGCAGCTGAGTGAGGCTGCAAAGAGCCACTGAAGGTTCTTGAGTGAGAACGTGGCAGAATCAAAGCCAGTTCCATGACAACTGCACTGGTGGAGGATGTGGGGGCGGGGGGAGTGCTGTGAAGGAGAGACAGGAGTGGGGAGGAGAGGACCATGGGGAGGACGGTCAGTGCCCCGAGGGAGCAGCTGGAAGGACCTGCAACACCAGCAGGACTGAAACAGACAGGGGACTGGAAAGAAGGAACTGTCAGGACAAAGGAGACGGCAGAGCGGCAGACAGAAAGAGTCCCAGGGACACTGCCAGGCGCTCGCACACTCAGCTCCCCACCGAGCAGGCAGCTGGGCGGCAGGACCCTCCCTGTCCTCCCCCGTCCTCCCCGGCCTCCCTCCCTATCAGAGCCCAGAGCAGGGGTACAGGAGGCAGTAGAAAGCGCTTCTCATACCCGGGCTGGGGCAGTCAGGCCATTCCTCGGATGCCCCTGGCCCCGGCCTGGGCATCGGGACATGTGGCGTTCTTCCCCGCTTGGTGCAGAAATGCCCCGGTTTCTCCGTCGGAGGTTACACCAGGCCCAGTGCTTCTCAGAAGGGGCACGAAGCCCTGACCAGGGTGGACACTTCGCCACCCCAGGAGTGAGGCCGGGATCTGAACCCCATGTGGGTGTTTTGGATCGTATCTGAGGTTCACGCTGCCTGCACCGTCACTTACTGGTCTGAGACCTTCAGTGACGTACCGGCCCTTCCCGTGCCTGTTTCCTCACTAGTACTGATGCCTGTCCTTCCTTGTCCCATGTAGGCTGGAGGCAGTGACAGTCACTAACGTGCCCATGGATGGAAAAGGGCAGAAACCCAGGAAACGCATCTGAGTCCCCTCCCCAACTCCCCCCAAGGCCGCGGTCTTAGACACTGGCTCGCCTTTTCTGCCGGCTGTGCACCCATCCCTCCTACCCTGCAGCCCAAGAAACCTCCCCAGGCCTGGCTCTGCTCACAGCCCCCCTGCCCCTCTCCCAGCACCTCCCAGGGCTCCCTAGGGCCTAAGGTCCCCCGGCATTCCATTCCTGTGCCTCCCAACCCCACCTGCCTACCTCACCTGCCTCCTCTGTCAGCTTAGCCATCCATCACCCACCTGTGGGTCAGCCAAACCTCCACTCATCCCGCATCCCTGCCCCTAGAAATCCTGCCGTTCTGGCAGGCCTGGGCCAGAGGAGTCATTTATGGTGTCCCTCCCCACAAATCGGACCGTCAGCACAGGAAGGAACTCATTCAGAGACTGAGGACCAGAGAGGGACAGTGACTTGCCTGAGGACACACAGCAATCTGGGATACCACCTAGTACTCAGAAAAAAAAAGAAAGAAAGAAAAAGATCCTTAATCTGTCTGGTGAGAGCCCTGAATCTAAGAGTGATTTTTAATAGACTGTAACCCACTTCTGTAAGTTAATGCTTTCACATTAGCCCAGTCTGGGGGGTAGCATCTACCCCACGATGGGGACTGGGAGGGATGATTGCATTTTCAGACTGCAAACAAGGAAACAGGCAGCTGTGAAACGGGGTGTGGGAGGGAGACACAGAAGGGAGGCCATGGGAGCTCCCGCACAGGAAGCTATTTCATCTGTAACCAGCGCAGCAGCCCCTGCCTCGGAGGGTGGGGGCAGGGGGGCTGCCCTGCTGGGGCCCCCCACCCGGCAGGTGTCTCTGGGCCCAGCCAGAGGGAGGGTGACTTCAACATCCCCCCAGGGTGAGCTGCCTCGTGGGAAGGAGGTACAAGCCCGGGGCAGCGGACAGGAGGACAGAGTAGGGCCCGGCCCCCGCCCCCGGAAGATACCATAAGGGACCTGGGCCTCATTTTTGTCTTTTTTAATCCTCACCTGAGGACAGGCATGTTGACTTTACAGACAGGGGAAGGGAGGGAGGGAGAGAGGGAGACAGAGAGAAACAAGGATGTGAGAGAGAGAGACAGTGGCTGGCTGCCTCTCCCACACCCCTGCCAGGGACCAACCCCGCAGCCCAGGTCTGTGCCTCGACGGGGAACGGAACCTGCGCCCTTTCAGTCTGCAGGATGGCGCTCCAGCCAACCGAACCACACGGGCCCAGGCCACAGGGACAACATTCTTTAGAGTCCCTCCCAGCCACTGGCAGCCAGGGATGAACACACAGGGACACGAGTGACTGAAGGGGTGGTGGCGGCGGCAGCCGTGGCTGCTCCACGGGCTTCGGTGCAGAGGCGTCCCCGCTCCTGCGACGCAGACCACACCCTGGCACCCTGCGAGCGCCCCCTGCCGGCTGATCCCGATTCTGTAGATTCTGGAGTTCAGACCCGCCCTCTGGATTTTTAACAAGGGCCCCAGGTAACTTCTTTGGAGGTAGGAAATACCTAGAGCTAGCGTGACACCCGGGGGATAGGAGGACACGGGCAGACACCTGGGCCTGTCATTCCCCTGCCGTGCGGGGCCTGGGGACACAGGCTCTGAGGCTCTGTCCTCTGTTCGGCTCTCTGTAACCGAAAGCCTTCCAGAAACCTTCACGGAGTGCCAGCGGCATGGGCTCAGCGGTGCTCTCTGCTCTGAGATTCGTGATGCGCATCAAGTCCCTGGGGTCTCGGTGGGTGGTAATAATGACACTGTAATTACAGGGACAGGGCCCAGGGGCTCCACACACAGCCTGTCAGGCCTCTACTACTCTCCAGCTGTGCAACCTGGGCGAGCCTCTGCACCTCTCTGATCCCCAGCCCCATCCTCTGAGAAATGCAACTAAGAGTATTTTTGTTGTGAGACCTCAAGACGCAGCAAGGAAAGTCCCTGGCGCAGTGCCAGGGTGATGAAGAAAGATGATGTCCCTCCCCACCCCACCCCCGATCCCTTCTGTGGTTCTTTCCAGGAATGCGAGCGTCTCCCCCTGCCTGAAAGGTTTCTTGGGAGAAATGAGACACTTGCCTCGTTGTGCTGGCCCAGGGAAGGTCCCACCGCCGGGGTCCCACCGGCAGGTGCTTCCCTGCCTCCCTGGGTCTCAGCAGGCACCCCACCACCCTCCAGCTCACCCTCAGGAAGCCAGGGAACCCCGGGCTGCTAACCGGCCACAAGCCTCCCCTCTCCAGGCCCTCGCCTTGCCCCTGGGGGATTGAAGCCCAGAGACAGCCTTTAACTTCCCTGAGACCACACAGCCAGTCCCGGCGCCCTTCCCTGAGCCTGCCCAGCATCCTCATCCTGCAGGGCTGCTGGCATCTCTCTGCGTAGTAGGGTGCTCTCCACCTGCCCC